>VNJQ01002368.1:0-97089 GCA_008042515.1 Drosophila truncata
ATTAGATAATTTCATGCTTCTTCCTACCAGGCGAACAGAAACGGCAAGCAGATGCTCGGCGCCCAGCAGCAAGTGACTTGCGATCAGCTGTTTGCCATTTATGCAGCCTGCTTCTAACGGTGCTTTCAAAGTTTTAATAATGGCCGCCTTTGTTTACATTTGCATTGACCAATCAGAGAGTTTTTTTGCTTTCCCCTTATGCAGGCACCGTTACTTCATGAAGTACAAGCTGCATTAGAGATGCTTATCTAGCTATATTGCAGTATTGGGTTCAAAAAGTTTTTATAACAGTTTATAACAGATCTCCCCTCGAAAACGAGCTGTAGCTCAAATGGTAGCTGCTTGATGGCGTTTCATTTTCTTACGACCCTTTTAAAATATAAACTTATGTTTTTTTCAAGTAAATTCAAATTTGGCGGTTGAAGAAATGTGTTTTAGATCATGTTTGATATGAAGTTAAGGTTTTTTTGCAAATTGTTGTTGTCAAAATTTTTTGTTGTTGTTGTTGTACAGAATATTGTAGCTTTAGTTGCTGTTGTTGTTGTAGGCACAAATCCAGATTCAAATCTGCGCATTTTCAGTACAAATTCGTTAATTTCTGAATTTTATATACCAGGCGCGCAGAAGGCAGTAGCAAGCAACTATGCAACTGTTATACTTTGGCCTAGTTACGAACCATATAACAGTTTAGCCTAGTTTCGAACTTTCTGTTATAAATGGTTGGAGTCTTCGCTTAGTAGCACACCAATAAGATTTGAGACTCGGCTAAAGTATAACAGTTTATAATAGTGTTAATTTGCTTGCTACTACCTTCTGTGCGCCTGGTATCTGAAATCCCGAAATGGAGGAATTTGTACTGAAAATGGCCAGCCCAAAGTCTGGATTTGTACCTACAACAACAACAACCAGAGCTACACGATTTTTTATAACAACAATAACAAAAATATATTTTTAAAACAACAATTTGCAAAAAAAAAACCTTCATTTCATATATTATCTAAAACACATTCAAAACAATTCAATTGCAATCTGCAAGGGTATATAAATTTCGGTAAGCCGAAGTTAGTTTCTTGTTATAAATAGATTTGATATTGAACTGGAAATAATGAAAGGAAAATGATTTATAATGAAAATAGGAGACTTTATAATTTATAACATTATTATTTCTTATTAAAAACATTTTTTATAATTTTTTAAACTCTATTTTGGAATAGTATTTCTCCTTCATTCCCAATTAAATTTACAAACTTAAACTTGTTGAAAAAACCCACAAAATTCAACACACATTTACTGCCATCGATTTATGATGGATGCTCAATGAAAATGCATGGAATTCTTAATGCCTACCTGGGGAAATAAAGGCGCACAATTTCGCCGACATGTCCTTTGATGTGATAACTGCAGGAGGTATTTGGCGGATACCAGTGGGCGATGCTCAGGAAGATGCCCTCGCTGGCACTGCTGTCCTTTAGCGAATCGGAGCTGAGGAGCCAGTCACAGACGCCGTGCTTGATCCCCGCCGTCTCCACATGACCTGGCCAGTTGCCAACGTTGAAATGGAAGCCCGTATTTAGCAAAGGGCCCGCCGGCGATGTCACAAACTCCACATACATGTATTGTGATGTGCCTGTCCACGTACACGTACAAACGGATATGCAAATTGTTTAGGAGGAGAGTTCTCTCTCTCTTCTCGGCTGGGCAGTTGTTACTCACCGATAATGCTGAATGGGAACTTGCCCAGGCCGCAGAATTTCCCAATAAGCGGCGAGTGCTCATCGCGTCCATCGTACACCGCCAGCCAGTCGTAGGGACAGTGCTCATTACCAGAGCCAATCGGTCGGATGGGGCAGGTCATCACATTCTCGCATCTGTAATTTGAATAACAACTTCATTACTATCCTGGTACTCTTTGTTTCTCTCTTCGGGAAAAGCGCGTTGAAAGGGTAAATTAAATTAAATTTATCCAACGACGACGACAATTCAATCATAACAAAAAATGTCGTTGTGAAAAACTGAACAATTAAAAAACTCACGTTCCACAAATAACGAAGAAAATAAAGGGCTGCTGCTAAAAAACAAAAAAACAAAGAGTCTGAATGAATAAAAAGTAAGGCTGGCAATTGAATAACTGACTGAGTGCTGAAGCTTTTAGTGTCTGGCGGAGAATCTGTGAAAAAATGTGACTGAAACAGAGGCGGGGGACATCAGGGTTTATTTTTCTAAAAGTATAGCTTTCATAAGAGATTTTCTGTAATTTTTTAAACAAAATTGTTCGATATAATGTGAGCTGGTTGCCTGCTTATAGCTTATACCCAATAATATTCTGATACCCAAAATCCACCTTAAAGCTTCAACATAATTTCAACATTTATTTCGAACTCGTCTCAAAGGAATTACTTAACTTTTCTCTCTTTTTTTGCCCTTCTCACAAATGCTTTTAAATGGACTTGAATAAATGATTTGTGAGCTTCATAACTAAAAAGGAAGCCCCAGCTGCCGCCGCCCATGGTCATGACATTCATTTGCACTTTGCCAGCCTGAGGAGGAGCAGGGAAACAGGAGGAAAACTGGTTGAAAAAAAAAACAAACTTTTCACAGCAGAATGAAGAGTGGAAAAAAATGGCAACGGAAAATCCAAAGCGTCTGTTTTGAAGCCTTTTCTAATTTCTTGCCCCGACCGGGAGGATGCTTTTAATTTTTTGCCGGTCAGAGTCTGGCTTGGCCGGCATAGTATAACCCTGACTGGGGGCCCCCAGACAAAGTGACCTTTGTGCCCGGCCCATTGATGACCGGTATGGCCGGGATGTCGATTCACTATTTTACTTCTCGCCGGCGGAGCAGAATGATTGGCGGCGGGCGGGCAGTTCAAAAGGCAAATGGAGGAATGCCGCCTCCGACTCTCACCTGTGCGTGAACTTTCTAATTGAAAGCTAACTTTGGCAATTACCAACTGAACTTTAATCAAACGGGGGGAATGGAGTCAAAGGCAAAGGCAGTTGAATGTGATTTGGTCAGTGTAACAAAAATAGCAATTTAATTGACAGTTCCATCGAGCCTTCTCTTTATTCTTTCGTTTTTTTTTGCGCTGGAAAGTTGGTAAAAGAAACTTTTGGGGCCAACTTCCATCTATCTCTGTATCTATATCCATGTATATGTAGCCCTTAGATAGATTTCTATTAGCCAGTCAGTTCGTTTCAGTCAATTTAATCACTTTGTCAGCAAGTTTCCCTTGGAGTCTGCAAAGAGCTAATCCAACTTATTGATAATAAATGCGTTGTTGGCCCGAAAGTTGATTACAAATGGGCCGAGAGTCTGTTTAGTCTGTAGGGGCAAAAGTTTGTTTTCTTTTTTTTTTTGTTTGTTGCAGAAGGAAAAAAGAAAACATCAACTGACTGGTAATAATTTTGGCATATTAAAAAACTTTTTTACTCGATGACTTTTGCATTTGTTTGGCAGCCGCCGCTCTGCTCAAGTTTTCTGCTGTGATGGCAGAAAATATTCGCTAAGAAATTAGGAATGTTGTTGTTGCGGGTTTGTACTCGTATATTTTTTTCTTTGGCTCTGTTTTTTGACAGCCGCCAAAGGAAAAGGAGAGCGAGCTTCTGCTATGCAATAAAATGAAGTGATTTATAAAATAGGAGCCACCACACGAGGCAAGTTTCAGCTGACTTGGCATCAATTTTTCGGGGGAAGGGAACTGTAACTGGGAACTGGGAACTCCGAACCAGGTCGGTTGGGTTTTATGAACTGGATTTATGGCGGATTTATACAAAGTTAAGGCGGATTATGTAGATTGTTAAAGAGAACAGGAGGTGTGTACTTATTCTGGGATATTTATTGGATCTTAGCGGGGGTTATCGGTTTTTATTTCTATTAAATTAATTTGTTTTAGAAAAGGAGTTTTCTTTATAGAGAATAATATGTTCTGATACTTCATTTTAAAGTTAAATAACTATAAAAAAGAGGTCTAAGTGAGCTCCTTTCTAAAGTAAACATAATTTAAGTAAATTTCAAACCTCACACACTTTCCTCTCTTTCTCCGGGAAAACCACCATTTAAAATCCCAACTTGCCGCCATGATTAGCAGCTCCTTGCCAAGGGCTTGTTTGTCTAATCCTTTTCTGCAGACCGAAAGTAACTTAGACTTGCAAATTAATACACACTTAAGGGGGGATTGTAGACCCGAGTTTGCCAAATCCCCCCCGCCAACTCCCCCTTTAGTTCTTTTTGGCTGGAAAACCCAACTCAAAGTTGGCAGGCAACTTTGACATGCGTCTGTCGTGTCGCCTTGCCTCGCTGTGCTGCTCCCTCTTTGGACTTTTCAAAAGGTAAATATTCAAATTGAATCTATAAAAATAAATTGAATGTTGCTTATCTAATTCCGACTTGCACGTGCTCGAAGGAAGAGGACTTCTTCAGCTCCGACTCCGACTCCGACTCCACCTCCAATTCCTTCTCAAAATCGACAGGGAAATATGCTGACTCCCCGCATTTGCACATCAAACAAGCTTTAAGATACTATACTTGGCCACTTCTGCCGGCCATTTGGCTCTGGGAATGTGCAAAGTGTTAAAAGCTGAAGGTTTTTCCCACCCGACCATAAAATCCCTGGCCCCAGGAGGGGGGCTTCAGACTCAGAAGCAAAGAGAGCTTTGACCTACCCTCATTACCCCGGGTCCAAGGGGTCCATGATAAAGCAAATATATATATTTTGTGAAAGGTCATTTCGGTTAAGCAAATGTAAATTGTATTTGTCGCGGCAGAGGCGTACGTAGGATGGCGTGTCCAAGGGGTATTTATGCCGCAAAACGTTGGAGGCAGTCATCAAATATTAAAGCTCTGATTTAAGCCGAAAATTGTCGGCGTCAGTCGAGGGAGCATCGAGTTGAATGGGAAATTGGGAATTAAATGGAACTAAGGTCAGGTGGGTTTTAGTTTGATTCGAAAAGGAAAATTCTGGGAAGAAAGGGTAAATGTAAAAAAGGGGTAATTAATTAAATATTTACACACACGCACATTTAAATGTGCTTTAAAATATTTATTTAAAAAAATTTGATGCAGAATTTAAAGAACTATTAAATCTCTGCAATTTGTTGGTAATTAATTTTATTAAAAAAAAAAGAAAAGGTGTTTGTTATGCAAAAATTGTTAAACTGTTAATATGAGCCTTAAAAGTTAATTTTAAAATGGTTTTCAACAAAAACTACAATGTAGGAAAGGTAATTTAGCAACTTGTGGACATCTAGCTTAATTATTTATAGAACTAACTTGTTTTTAAGGTTATTCCCTGAAGTTCCAAGCTTGTACACTATTTTTAAATATAACAAAAAAATTCTAAGAGTAATAACCCTTCTCCAAAACCCACGTAATATCCTCCAACTTTAAGGAATATTTGAAGAGCTTAAGACGACGATGCCTGGCTGGCTTCTCTCCACTCCTCCTTCGACAATTTCATCATTTTGGCATTAATAATACAAGTCAGCCATGACTGCATGCTGCAGGGATATTACCGCCGAGCCCGCCTTCCTTTTAGCCACAATCGAGGGCAACCTCACTCAAAACGTAATCCTTTAGCCAATTTTCCCAGGCACAAACACACACAGAGAGAGATAGAGCAATGGTAAGCGGAAGGGGCAGGGACAGATGAAGGAGACACGGACCCCGGATTCGGATTCGGATTCGGATTCCGATTCGTAGATTCCAAAAGTGACGCATACAGATACCCGTGGCTGCAAGGACATGTCGCCAGCGTTTTCCAGCAAATTGGTGCCAATTTTTGCGACGAACGCTCTGTCAAATTGTCATTGTCAGCATGCCAAATGCATTACAACAACAAAAAAGGCTTTTTCGGCAAAATCCTGTCTGTCCTGAAAGTGTCGGTGTGTGTCTGTGTGGATTGTGCAATCGGCGTGCCAAAATGACAAATTACAGGGTGTTGCATTTAACACTAATTTCGTTTCACAAAAAATAAAAAAAAGAAACCAAAAATGGCAGGGAAAAAGGAGGTGGAAATAAATTTGCATAAAGGAAATTTCTCTTGTTAAAAAATTGCTCTGTTGGTTTTATAATTTGTGGCAATAGTTTAACTTTTGATATAAAAAACTAAAAGAGGATGAAATTCCTTTATAAATCTGTGTTTGATTGGTTTGAAAATAGGAGAAAAAATTCTATCTTTTAAGTTTAAAATGAAATTAAAAAGTTTAGGCTTTAGGAAAAAATTTAATTTAAATAATAATGTGTTTTATTAGAGCAAAAAATCAGAAAAAAATGTATTTCATTTATATTTTTCTTGAAAAACTATGTTCAATTATAAAACAATAAAACAGCTTTTAAAAAAAGCTTTCTAAACTTAAATTAAATAACTCTAAGCCTTTGAAAAATATAAATAACATATAAAAACCTTCAACAAACATTCAGTAATCATAAATCTCACCTTAAATAAATGTATTTAATTTACAATAATTAATATTCAAACTAACCTCTGGCCATCCACGGCAAACTGTTCATTCTGCAGATATAATTTGATGTAAGGCTGACGGGTGTGCAGCTTGTAGCGACAGTTGAGGGCCCGGGGATATAGGCCAGGATATGCGGGTGACTGGACATAGCAGGTCTGCAGGCGACAATCCCGATACTCACGCTCGCAGTAGGATCTGGATAAGGGAAAAAGAGACACAAACACAATACAAAATCATCGAATTAGAGGCATGGAAATATTTAATTTAATTTGTTTCAAATTGGTTGTATCACTCTCAACCCGCAATAAATGTTTTCTTCTTTCCCAGAAGGCGTCCTTTTTTGGGGATGTCCTGCCTTTTGGCCCATTCCCCAAACTGCGTCAAGGAAACCAGAAAATTGTGTTCACTGATTTGGAAATTTTCTGTTCACTCGCTTCTCATTTCTCGACAACCGAAAATTGTGTAAAATTCTCATTCTTTTCGAGTTTGGAGCGTATAATTTTCAATTTGTTTAAGTAAAACAAACGGAAAATCATTCAAAGGCGAAGCTAGCGTAAATATGATTACCATTTTTATTCCCTTTTTCTCTCAATCTCGTTCTTGTTCCTTTTTTTTTCTCCTTAGTCCTTGGCAATTTGCTTTGGTTTTGGCTCCTCAATTGGGTTTGGGTTTTGGCTTTGGTGTCGATGCGCGCGTGACCGCAAAATTAGCATAAAAATCATATTGGCCATGTGGGCACCAAAAGGGGGAGGGGGAGGGGGAGGTTCGGGAATTTCGCCATCTCCCAAAGGGGGCAGGACATGCGGTGGTCGCTTTTTGATTGTATCTTAAAGAGCCAGAGCTCTCTTGGTGCTATTTAAAGTTGAAAAAGATTGCCAGGTAATGCGCTAGAGAAGGGTCCTTGAAAATGATGAAGCAATTCAATAAATTGAATTGAATTGCTTGAGATTGAGGAGATTTTTTAATGAGGGCTCTTGGCTTTTGTATATTTTCTTTTAAATTTAGTTATTAAATTGATGAGAGTTCTTGAATTTACTTTTCTTTATTTTTAAAGAGGAATTAAAAAAGGAAAACAAGGGAATTTTAGGGAATTTAAAAATATATAAAGAGGGACCCCAAAAATAATTATAAGCTATTTATTAAACCTTCCAATTTTTATAAAACATTATCCTATAAATTCTTCGTAAATCTCTGCTCCTTAAAATTCAATTCAACATTTTCTTCATATTCTTCTTATTTTTTCTACCAGAGATTATATTGCAATTTATTCCTAAGAGACAGTTGAAAAAACGTACGCCCCCCCTTGAAAACTTTATGTTCACAGAGACTTTTCCCATTCCCAGTCATCTGCATACACACGACGAGTATATGCACAAATATCATCTGAGTAAATCTAGCAGGTTCTTCCCCTCATTCCCCCCTCTCGTTACTTGCAGCCAAATCTTTGCTTAAAACTTGCAACTTATTTTATTAAGATAAAAGTTAGGAGGCTCTGGCAGCAGGATGAAAAAAACGAAAGAAAGAATAGAAAAAATAACGTGGCAACTCCAAAAACGAGAATCAAATAAAATTTAATGTCTGCAAAGTTTTATATATTTTTGTCAGAAGAGAGAGGAGAGGTGAATGAAATCCTTGCCATGCCTTTTGGGCCACAGTTTCAATTGCCGACTTTTTACTAAAAAAAGGAAAAAATAAAGAAGAGAATCCTTCAGGCATAAGCCTCCTTCGTATCCCTGGTTATCCCGCGAATTTTATGCTTTGCCGCAGTGCAGAAAGCACAAGTAATTCAATTTAATGCGACCTTCTGTTGCCCGTCTGGCATATGATTATGAAATGTGCAGAGGGATACGAGCCCGAAGCAGCCGCCTCCTCACTCAATATTTCAGTAATAAAATTGAATTAACGCCGACGAGTTTGGGTTATAAAAAGAACAAAATCCCCGCCGAAAAAAGGGGGGAACCTCTTTTCAGAAACCATGTTTTGTGTAAGCCATTTATACTCACCCCTGGACAACTTCGCCGCGACGATTTGGATATAATTCCGGATGTTGGCCATATCGCAGATAGACCTCCGTTTGCTGCTCGGCGCGTGAATCGAATGTGAAGTAGGTCTGCAAGGGGGAGAGAGAAGAAAGAAGATAAGAGAAGGAGAAAGAGTGATAGAGTGAGCGTGGTATGAGTGGACAATGAGGGGGGAAAATCACGTATACGCAGTGGGCCACCCGCCGCCTGCCATTGTTACTGATGAATTTTGTCAATTTCCCTCCCAGCTTGGCACGACGTCAGACAATTGCGTGTTTCACTAGCGGATCCCGCCCTCTGCTCTCGGCTCCTTTATCCTTCCGTTGCCGCCCAGCTTTCATTCCATGGCCTGCCACATGGAAATGTGCAATGTCATTTGCCCCTGCCACCCACATCCCACAACCTCCCATTGCCAGGACTTTGAGTCTCTCTCTCTCTTTCTCCGCCATCCTGTTTGCCAGGTTCACAGTTGCTGTTGTTGTGGCTGTTCCTGGTCCTGCAACGGTTGCCGTTGCCTCATCAGCGCTAATGACGTGCTGCAGTGACGTAGGCAGCTGGCACACGCCTCCTTTTCACCTCAGCAACGGTGGGAAAAATGGCCAAAAGAAACGTAAAGAGGAGGAAAAGTTGGGAGGTTTTTCCAAAAGGGTAACGAACTAAGATGAAGGGGAAAAAAATATTATTCTGCATAAGAAATGCAGACAAATAATTAAAGCAAACTCGGAAAAGGGGATACATTTTTTAACCAAGTTAATTTAAGAATTTCTAGAATTTAAAATGGAAATCTACACTTGAATTTAAACTAAAATATGGTTTAAAAATTAAAATTTCTTAATTTCCTACCAATAACCTCTAGCTTATCTTTTTTGTATTTAAATTGCATTAAAAAATTTGTTCAAACTTTTCATTGGCTCTAATTGAATTTATATCGATAAATGCTACCGAAAACAATGATTAATTATCGATAAATCCGATTACTCGACCGAATTAAATTACCTATACGATTGCTGAAAAGCCACAGCATATAATTAAAGCCAATTCACCAGTTTTGATTCGATTTAATCGCTAATCGAACTCCGGCTGCGCCATTCCCCCCCAAAAAAACATTCATTTCAATTACGGATATCGACGGGTAGTCAAAATTATCGAACACAGAGCGAGGGAGAGCCGCAAAAGCGATTTCCTTATTCCGTTCACCTGCCGCAAAGTCAACGTCATGGCTATCAATTCGTGCCCCTCCTCCAGCTCTGCCAGCCTTGATGGCCACATAAACCTCGTTGGCCATTTTCCATCTATCCGGATGGGGCCTGGATTCCCCATTTTGGACGAGAGAGAGACAGAGGGGGTAGCAACGTAATGCACATGTCAATATTAAATGCGTTACCGGCGTCAATGACGTTAGCGCCACTTAACGATGTGAACAATGGCAGACGCAGGCTCGTTTCGATTTATCCAGATGCTGCTCACGTGGATATAACATTCTGTTTGGGGAGGAAATCTCTGAAAAACTGTTTTTACACAGAGGAAAATGTGTACATAATTCCTAAAATAAAACATGACATTAAACCAGCTTTAAAACCTTATTTTTTAGCTCTAAGAAATCTCGTATTAAACACAGAATATTCTTTTGCAATGAATAAAATATCCCCCTTTCTCCCTGTGTAAAAAAATCCCAACTGCATTGAATATTTTCCAACGAGGGACCATCACTGATCTCGCTTCGAATGAATATGATGATAATGATGATATGATGCCCATGGTCGTCGCCCCGTTAATGTCCTGACAAATTTGCGCTCGAATAAATTAAAATTTCAAACTGATTTGTTGCCGACTGCTGCTGTTGTTGCTGTTGCTGCTGCTGCTGCTGCTCTTTGGTGTGTCCCCACGTTTTTGTGCAAATTATTTTTGATTTATTTCGCACGGAATTTATGTTAATGCGAATGCGAAATTATTTCGTTTCCTCTGCCCTGAACTGGTCTGCCGCCGTCTCTCATTAAATCGTATTATTACATTGCCAGTAGAACTGTCGCTTATTTTTATTTATTACCGAATAAAGTCCATGACTCGCAAAAAGTTCCATCGTCCAAAAACGAGAACGTAAAACAAAAAAGGAAAAAAAAAAACCGGAGAAAGGAATAAGTACAAAGCGCAGCATCCGCCGCCAACTTTCAACTTGCAACTTCCAGCGAGCTTGGAGAGTTTTCATAAATATTTATGACTCCATTAAGGTGTGCATAAGACACACTCTGGAGGGTGTCCTGCCAGCGGAACCTCCTTTGTGTGTCCCCCCTGAATCCCTTTGCTCTCGAAGCTGGAAGCTGGAAGCTGGCAGCACTCATTCATGGCTTTAGTCGGTGTTGTTTGTGTTTGCGCATCCCTGCAACTTGTTGTAAGCCGGGGCCATAAAGCCAATCGCCTGCATTGACTACGCACAGGGAAGGAAGGAGTTGCCAGGAGCTGCAGTTGCTGCAGGATCGAGGCAACTGTTTGACTTTGGGATTGGATTGAATGCAACCCTAGAGCTTGAGTTAGAGTTATGGCCCTCTGGTTTTGAAGGTTAAATCATTATGATGGCACGGAGGAGATTGAAAATCGGTTTGGCAATTGAACGGACACAGGAAAAATCCCATCTGGCATGCACCATAGAAATGTTCACAAAGGGATTGACAGATCTCTTTGTAAAAGGCAAAAATATATATCTTAAAGGCAATTGGATAACTGGGAAAGCAAGGATGGAAAATAAATATTAAAGAAAGGATAAAAATATTTAAGTTAACTTCAAGATTAAATCTATCTTCTACCTAAAATTTAGTTCCTTTCTAAACAGATTATTTCTTGACTTTCCCAGACATCCAGAAAGTTCTTCATTACTTTAAATGAATGACATTTTTCCCCTCCTTCCATATCTCATTATATCCTGCTAATATATAAAAGAAAAACTTCATTTTCCCCAGCCATTTTTCCCATTTAATAACAAGCTTTATTGTCTCATTTCTTTTTGGGGAGATAATTTCCCTCCATCTGTTACCATTTGCATGGCGTGCATTTTTCAAGGGTTTTTCCTTCCGCTCTGCCATTATAAATATTGAAATTCTTGATGTGACATAAAGAACTTATCTTTCATTTCATAAATGCAAATACCGCATAAAAAACGCAGCAGCAAAAAAAAGCATAAATAAATAGAAAAACAAAAAAGCTGGGGAAAAATCTGAAGGGAAAACAGCAGCGAAAAAGTGAACGGGGGCAAAGCTAAATAGAATTCAAGTTGTGAACTGAAAATTCGCATAGATGTGTGTATAATCTGGTATATATATATATCAGCTAAAGGAGACTGACGGCGCCAGCCAGCCAAAAAGGATGCAGAAGACACGCGGGACACTCCGACAGACGGAGGCCAGACAACAGCTCCGCCCACTCCTGAATAATGCATGCAAAAATACAAAAAAAGAGGAGAGGAGCAAAAAAAAACACACAAAAAAGGGAAAAATGAATATAAAGGAAAATAAAAATATAAAATATACACAGGACCGAGACTCACCGAGTCTCTCAGAGTCTCTCTGGGTGAGTGTGTGTGTGTGTGGGTATAACTCTCGCTAAGTGCGAAAGTGAGTTGCATAGATGCAACCAAGCAGATAGAGCAACATGGGTCAGGACATGGCAACAGCCAACAGGCAGCCAAAGTGGGGAGGTTGTCCTGGAGCCAGGAGGAGAGAGCGAAGACAGGCAGCCAAGACTGGTGTGCTGTAATATTTTCCTTAAATTATGTGATAAATATAAATATACAGACATTTATATACATGCACTGGGGGAAAGTTGAAGTTTTCAAAGCTAAAAACGATCTAAAAAAGAACAAAACAATAGAAAATGTAAAAATTATCCCAAGTTTAGTTTCCAAAAAATTAAAAAATGTGTTAAAATTATTAATAAATAGGTGTAAAGTTAACACCTCAAAAACAAAATTAAGAAAACAAACTTTTAGGGTTTTTCCTTGTAAGAAAACGTTATATACAATTCCTTTAAATTTGTATACATTTTTTCCCGAATTTTCTTTCACTGCAGCTATATATTTACGCCTCTAGAAATATGCAAGGAACCAGGACAAGGGGACTTTTGTTTATTAGTGTAAGTGGCAAGACTCTGGCGACAGGAGGCAGAAGACAGAAGACACAAGACGGAAGACCCAAGACGAACAACAAGGGACGGACTGCAGGCAGCAAGGCAGGCAGGCAGGCAGGACTTCAAGGATGCCTGGCTGTTGTGTTGCTCTAGCAGTAATTGGAATTCTCCTTTGAATGCCTGGCACAAAAATGAAAAGTCCCACCGAGAGAGTAAGAGAGGAGGATCCTTCCCTAGAAAGTGTCCCCATCCTGGCAACGCCTCTCACCTGATCCGTAAAGTTGTCCGTGTGGAAGAGGACCTTCACGTAACTAGTCTCGCTGATGAATGTCTGCGGCTGCTCCGCCTCTCCGCAGAACATTCCCGGTTCCCTTCGGTTCGAGACATCCGTCTTGGCGTTGCCATCAACAATCTGCAAGAAACAAAAGGAAGAAAGAATGAGACCAGGACCTTTTAGACTTCAGCATCGCGTGTGTGTGTGTGTGTGTGTGTAGGCATAAATTAGCTAAAAGCAAATAAATCTAAGGAAGTAACCACACCCACCTGCAAATAGCCACCCTCGCAGTGGGTGGCATTCAGCAGTTGACCCACTTTGAACTTCTTGAACCGCAGGCGGAGCACAAAGTCGCGCGGCGCTCCTTTTAAGGTGCGGAAGCGGTACCAACAGGTCAGGGGACGACCCACATTCTGATTGCTGACCTCCGGTGAGCTGATGTCCTCGAAGATGTCCACCGTCTTGTTGCAATGATCTCGGTCTCGACCGGATCCGCCTTCTGCCGAGCTGCCACCACCACCGCCTCCACCTCCGCCGCCACCGCCACCGCCTCCTCCGCCGCTGCCGCCGCCACTGCCACTGCCACCTGGAAAAGATAGGAAAATATATTAAATTTAATAGTGAAATTTCAGTTTATTAAAGCTCAGTTATCATATGTTTTCAGTCTCTTTTTCATTTGTTATCTCAAGTTACCTTCATGTGGGTACAAAACCACAAAACTAGGCTTATTATTAATCTTCTTTCCCGGCTCACCTCTGGTTTTATCTTTTTACTTTTACAAAAAAAACAGACAGACAGACAGACAGTCAGAGAGATCCTGCGGCCGTTTCTATTCATTGTGCTTAATTTATACAGCGAAATGCATAAATGACAAAAGGACATTGTGCTGAATTTGTAATTCAAGTCTGGCTGTTGACAATGCCACCTCCACGCTCCTCCTTGCTTTCTCTCCAGGGTGACTCTCTCCCCCCATCCTTCATGCAAAAGACGCAGACATCGTTGTCCCTGACTGTGACAAAGACCAAAAAATACAAAAAATACAAAAAAAAAAAGAAAAGAAAGAGAGAAGGTCCTGCCACGCCTCCACCCACCAAGAGCGCCCACTTTAGCAGTCAAGGCGCGTAAAATTTTTGGAGGAGAGAACTGAGACCCGAGAACCGGAGAATTGGGCAGAAGAGGAGAGATTCGTGTCGAGAGTCGGGTTTTCGCGTCGAGTGTTTGTGTGGCGTGCCTTATAAATTACCCCCAAAGGCGAGTGCAAGTCCTTGCCGAGGATCTTTTCGCCTATAATGCAAAAATATTCTTGTGCTCAACTTTTTAATCAGAGAAGAGAACTTTTGGTAAGGAAGGAGGGTTGGGTTGGGTTGGGTTTTGCAAACAAGAAGGTTACGTGACCGACATTTTTGTCTTTTTTAGCATTTTTTGCATTTCCCTGATTGTTTTGCTTTTCTTTTATTTATTTAAATTTTTTCTGTTGTTTAGTTAAATTATGAAAGGCAAATTGTGTAGAGTTTATGTGAGAGGAATATGGGAATTTTGTTGAGACAACTTAATCAAATAAAATAAAGAAACAAAGCTTTATTTTTGGGGTAAAAACAAAAGTTCTCTTAAGTTTGAAACCACTTCATAAACACTTCCTGAAATGTAAGAAAAAGGAGAGCTATTTCCCCGATAAAATCCCCTTTTATGAGGGTAAAGAAGAACCTTTTCCTTTAGCTTGGCGCCTTCCTAATGCCTCACATAATTATAATCAAAAGAAGGGATATCCACCTCAAGGATATCCGTGGCGCTAGGCCCACCCTCCTTAATTGAATTGGCGACTTAATTAATACGAGAAAAGCTTTTTGCAAAGCGACACAGAAAAGAGAGTGAGAAAGTGCTTATGGCAACATCAAAAAGGATTTAATTAAATGAAATATCATACACTTTCATTACGCTTAAAGGATGCAGGATAGGTAGGATAGGAAGAGGGGCAGCCAACCGCAGCAGCAGCGACGGCAGGGAGTTAACGCTAAGGATATCGCTTCAAAGGACTCCCTTTTGTGCAAATCGATACACGCGAACGTACATCAGAATTTTGACGAAACGCAATCAGCTTAGCTGCAGGCAAACCCACCGAGAGTTACCCGGCCGGAACCACTGAAACCGCCAGCCAATATCGCCAAGCCAAGCCAAGCCGCGCGGCATGTGGTCGGGAGCTTAACAAGGATCCAGCCTGTCCTATGTCCTGTGGGCTGCTTAAGCTAAAATCAAGAAGGATTAGGGCGGTCGGGGAGAGAGGCAGAGTTTGGTTGGTTTCGCCGTAGGCGACAGGCGAGATGGCGTCTAACAAATATGTTTAATTTATCAGCATTTCATTATGTAATACACATTCTATGGAAATATCTCTGCCACCCACAGGGAGGGTTGAGAAATTGTGGCTTCAAATTCAGCTTTTGGTAATTAGCGGTGGACAGGCAAAGCCTGGCAAGACATTGGGGTTGGTATCTCAAATTTTAAGGAAATGGCAGGTCTTTTGATTCTATAATTGCAATGATAAAACCCAGAAATAAATGCGTAATGAGTCTAAAAAAAGACTGAGAGTGAAAGGCATTTATAAATAATTATTTTTGGTTTTACTGAGCATCAGAATATAAATAAATTTCTTTCTATTTAAAGAAATTTATCAAGATAAATTCAGAGTAAAGTATATATCAAGAGGTAACCTTTTTAAGGCAGTCCTTTAATTATATTTTAATCTTCCCGATTTATTTTAACTCTGAAAATGAAACCATATAAATTATCAGCTCTTTTCTCACCATCTCCAGAGCTTAATCTCTCTTTTCGCACAGCCCATAAATAAATCAAGTCAATGACTTTACACCGCATTCCCGAATGTCCGATGAAAACTTTGATGAAAGATTTCTCTTAAAGTTTTTTACAGCCTCTGTGTCTGAGTTAAAAAAAAAAGAAATGAAAATAAAAACAAAGCAAAAACCAACCATCATTCAGCCCGAGGCCTTTGGCCTCTCGTCAGCAGCAGTTGCAGTTTCTCAGGGCGAAAGTCAAGCAGACGGAGAGCCATGATTTAAACACTCGCCAAGTGGCAGACGGCTCAGAGTCCAACTGGTGGCACTCACTCACTCGGTTAAGCCTTAAGTCGGCTCACAGTATCCAGCTTCTACAGTGCCCTCCTTCCCCCCTTCACCTCTGCCCTGGCGCTCTGTTGGCTCTTGGTGAGCCTGGGTTCTTTGGTCCTTAATCTTCGTCCCGTAAAGTTCACACAACTATTGTCACATGCGATACACCCACTCAATGGGTTACAGGCCCATTGAGAAGATGAAGTGGAAGGGAAGGAAGGGAAAGGAAAAACAAGGCAAGGAAAACCAGGGCTAGGCAAGCAACAGAAACTAGAAAAGAATATCTAGTAGACGGAATGCACAGAGGAAAAAAATACTAAGACCTTGGTTATTTATGTAGAAATTAATTAGAATTGAAGACAGAAAAATCTTGAAGACTTCCATGATGCTTAAAATCCTTTTTCCCCCCTTTAGAATTTTATTTAAAGTTTAAAACATATTTTTAAATATTCAAAATATAAAATAGAACCCTAGACTTCTTAACAACTATTCTATTTGTGTTTTAGCTTTCCAACAAATCGATTTCCTATCTGGGGAGTGCCAACACCATTAGATTTCCAACTCCTTTTCACTGCTTTTCCTGAAGCAGCTCAAAGTCAAGCTGGAAAAATGCCGAAA
Source organism: Drosophila truncata (assembly GCA_008042515.1). Taxonomy (NCBI): domain Eukaryota; kingdom Metazoa; phylum Arthropoda; class Insecta; order Diptera; family Drosophilidae; genus Drosophila; species Drosophila truncata. Next base: position 16,607 of record VNJQ01002368.1, read on the forward strand.
GTCGCTGGTCCTTTGCATATACACGCAATCTTCTCCCTGTTCCCCGGCCCACATGTTGATATATTGTCAACAGACGCACATCGCATTTGTCTCGGCTTTCCCTCTTTGGTTTTACCGCCCAGTCGGACTTTACATCATGCAGAAGATGTACTTTTCCTACCGAAGCGCTCATGGGGTAGGCCCCACCGTCCATGTAAAGTTCTCATTCGCTTTTATACAGGGGCGGCCGGGGTAATTCATGATCCGTACGTCGCTGCTCGTCTCCTTGTGAAAATCACATGCAGCGCTCATGGGGGTATTCATGATGCCGCCGCAAAAAGAAGAAGAAAGAAGAAGAGGAAAAACAAAATTTTTTTTTTCCTTTTTTTTTCTTTTTCTTTTTTTTTTTGTTATTTTTTTTTCATTTCTTTTTAGGTTTAACTTTATTTTATTTCCTATTTACTTTTACTGGGGTTTGAACCCGGGTCTTTACGTTAAACAGACGGGTCGCTTACACAACGCGCCACGTAGCCAACTTGGACGGCGTCGCCAATATAAACATACAAGCATAACGATATACACATGTATGCATAACATGTATGAAAGAGACAGAAGCTTACAAGCCTTAAGGGCATGATCTATTTCGCTCGATTGATATGTGGCTGTTCTTTTGCCCGTCGGTTGCGACGCTTAGCTCAGGGGCCAGAGCACCCGCCTTCGAAACAGGCGGGCGAGAGTTCGAATCCTGTTCATTTCGGACATTTTTATTTCTTTATTTCTTTAGTTTTGAGAAATATCCCAAAAGGGAATTTTAGGTACATGAACCGCCATACAGAACTAGGGATCATACAGAAGGCCATACCTACTGCTCCCGCTTTTCATGGTGAGTTGCTCATGGACATGAAGCAAAGTCCGACTGGGCGGTTGCGTGTTGGGGTTTTCTTGCCCCGCCCCCGCCCCCCATATGCTGTCCCTTTTTTGATAAAGGTTGACAAGCGCTCCCGCCACTCATATCGGCTGGTTTACACCCACTTCGCCTTCGTCCTTGGTCCTTGTCAACAGCCATTGAGGAGGCCTTGCCGTGGCAGACATGAAAATCGATTATGAAAATCGTTTGTTCAACATTTTTCACGCAGATACGCGCCAGCAGTAGATTTCTCTCTTCTCTCTCTGGGTTTTATTTTCTTTTTTTTATTTTGCATTTGCATAAATATTTTAATAGAATTTTCGTCCCTAAAGCGGCTTTCACTATTTTGCAGCTGGGTCTGCTCTCTCCGAGTTGTCCCAGAGATTGATGTTTAATGTGGAAAAGGTCCTGGAAAAAGGGAACCAACAACGGTAGGGAATGAAATTGACTTATTCAAATAAGTGATTTACCACTTGACGAGGACGAGGACGACGACGACGACAAAGTAGTCGGACATGGACCCAAAAAAATACAGCAACAAACCGGGAATTTGCATAAAATTCGGAAAAAGCAACTGCCAAACAGCAACACTCAAAAATGGCTTCTGGGTAGAGACTTTCCTTCTTTCCTTCCAAAAACTGAAGTGGGTCCTCTTAAGGAAATGACTGCCAAGGTTTTGATTGGTTCGAAATGTGTGTGTGTGTGTAGGGGCTATCCATTGACATATTAAATTAATACGGCTACAAGTGTGGGAGAGGGTCAGAGTTTACTGGAAAACGAATTTGAATAATAGCCAATTGACCAATTGACCTTTTGGATGGGATGTAGTTGATCCTTTGGAACAATTTTGTATACGGTTTTATAAAGAGTGAATAAAGCTAGCTTATTGTATGGAAATATTATATATAAAAGATGCATTTTGTACAAAAATTAATAATTAAAATATATTTAAGCTTTAGTAAAAGTCTTCATATCTCAAAAACCATAAGAGCTACATTTACCAATTTTAAATAAAGCATATTTAAATGTTCCTTGCAACTAAAGTTTATTTTAAAGCTCATAGACACCCACATAAATCATATAAAAATATTTTCAAAGATAAAGCCTTGAAATTTAATATTATTTCCTTCTTCTATTCAAAATTACTTTATTTAAATCATAGAAAAAAACCCAATATCCCATGCATAACCACCCCAAAAAGACTCAATGACCTTCTTCTTTTCAGAAATTCGAATTCCACAATTACAATATTCATTCATTGTCCAGATTTTTCTTTATGGCATTTATCCCTGGCCTTGTCCTTTCTGTTGGCTTGTCCACTTCAAGGATATTAAGATTATCCATCAACACTTGGGGCCAATGCCACCCCCAAAGGTCCCACTCCATTAAAAATTTCCTTCCCCCCGGTCAAATGAATATAAATGACCTGACGCTTTAAATACTAATAGCCAGCAAATTCTCTCTTATCGGAGGAAAAACATTTCTCAACATTTTTCCCGTCACTTTTTATCTCATTCGATGTTTTGCCTTCTCTTTTCCTGCAAACCAACCAAAAGAAAAAAAAAGTTTTTGAACAAGACAATTTGTTAAAAAGGAAAGCCCGGGCAAGAGCTCACACTCTCTCCCCTGCGGATGGTTCTGTCTGTCGTTGATAGATTAACTGTAACGGTGATGGATCATTTACTTAAATTATTAAAATTGCCTACTCAAATTTCACACACAAATGGAGAGAAAAAGTTATGCCCCAACCCAGTAAATGATTCACTGACTCACTGACAGACTGATTGAATGCCCAATGATGATGGGTTGGCGCAGCGCAGGGGGAAAATTTGGAAAATTTCAAGGAGCAACACAGAACGCTTTGAGGTGAATTCGCATTCTAAGCTTTAGGAAATCTGTCAGAGCCAAATAACAGCAGAAACAAAACTCGAACTTGAGCGATAACAAAAATAAAATATAGCTGAAAATACTTTTGAAAGAGCTCGATGGGGAAATTCTACACTGTTTTTGTAAAGGGGTATGGTTGTTATGGTATAAAGGATGATAAAATTATATTATTTAAATTAAAAAATAAACTAGAAATACTGGAGGAAGATTATAATCAATTTCAACAATTTATATATAATAATGCAACAAAAAATACCAAAAAATACCAAAAAACCAAAAAAATACCAAAAAATACCAAATATTATTCATCTATTTTAATTATAGAAGCTTCAAAAAATATTTTCCTTTATATTTTTTGTTTAGAGTATTAAACCTATTTAAAACACTTCCCAAAATTTGTTTTAAGCTTGCCTTTTTCTCTGTTTTGTGATAATTTTATCAACATGAAAATCCATTAAAAAGTTTTCTCGTTCGCATTTCAGTTTTCGTGCAGTTTTCGGTTTGGCAAAATATTTCCACAGGCAAAGTCCTGTGTATCGGCTTACTTTGCGCTTCAGATCCCCGCATCCTTGGCTCCTCCTCACTTCCGTCTTTCTCTCTCTTTCTTTTGGGTGTCCTTTGCTCAAAGACTTCCTTGCCAGGGTCACTTTGTGCTGCGATGCGCAAAAGTTTCGCTTGCTTTCTCTTTTTTTTCTTCTCTCCTATATAGATTTTATTTGGCCGACCCGAGGGCCATATTTGTGCGGCGACCTTTTACACTTTTTATGCTGATTCTTGCAGTTTTTTTCCTGTGTTGTTTTTTTTTTGACATTTCATGATTTTTGTGTGTTTTTCTCAAGCACTTTTTTTGTGGAATCTCAGACAGAGAGTTGAAGTTTTTCCTTCATTAGTCAAATAGCCATGGTCTAGCCATCACAGATTGCTCGGGGTGTTTTTTTTTGCTGGTGCTTCCTGGCCAATGAAGGGTTCATTTGCAGTTCTCACCAATGATTTAAATAAGGCAACGGGTGCGGAAAACTCTCATCAGCAAGAGCAAAGAAATAAAAGAGTACCTGAGGCGAATTTTTACGAATTTTTACGAATTTATTCATTGTATCGAATATGTCAAAAGCAGAGCCAGCAACCCGAACGTCAATCTCTGCCTGGGAGAAGAGTCAAGAGAGTGGCAAGGCTCCACCTTTCAGTTGGGAAAAATGGTGGTGAGGGGCGAGGAAGGCGGAACTGGAACTTTTCCTCTTGACAAGTTCATCAGAATTGGTTGCTAATGCAGGAAGTGAAACGAAAAAAAAAAGAAAGGAAATTCCAGGTAGAGGAATGAGACTCTCTGAAGTTGATGTTTAAAGCAAGGATTAAAGGGGAAAAAGTTTCCCTTAAATTAAATAAAAGAAAAATTGTATTTGGTTTAATTTAATTAAAGTTCACAGTTGTGGTTACAGCTTTTGATTAATTAATTTTTCGTTTGTAGAAATTCAATTGAAATCAAAGCTTTGTGGTTTAATATTAACAAAGCCACAAACCTTTAATACAATTAATATATGTTTCTTTCTGGTTTGTAAACCAAATTAATGGGAAATATTAAAAAAAAACTCGATGAAAATTAATATCCTTTTTTTCTCTTATGCTCCCCCATTGATTTTATCAGCAATCTCTTTAATTTTCCTCTTGAAATACTTAACACTCCCTGTAACAAGTTCTAAGCTGCTTTCCTAAGCTATCTGCCATAAAATCTTCAAGTAAAAGAGTGTGAATCCTTCCTTTCTGGAGCGGAGTCTGTACACAATTCCCTAATCTGCCCTAAATCGCATTATAAATATTAAAAACATTCTCTTCCTCCCGCCATCTCCCATTTACAATGATTAATTACAAGGTATCAGTACAATTTTGTTATCCCATCAATTTCAGGCAACTTTTCGGGGCAAACCAAAACCCCAAAAATTCGCCCAACCCAAAACCCATTCTCGTCTGGAAAGTAACAAACAATTTTCAATAAGCAGGGAGCAGCAACCGCATCTTGCTACAGTCCCGTCCCTAAGTTGTATCCTTCTCGTAATCCCCCCAATCAATCTGTTGACCTTCAACCCAAAAAATGGCTTACACACACACATACACACACACAGAAAATCCAGGGAGAAGTTGGGCAGTCAGGCATGAAAACGTTTTCCCATTTGGCAGCAATTAAAGAGCTTCAAATGAATTTATATACACATCCATAAATTAAACGAGTCCTTACTACCCTTACTCCGTATTCATTTCATTTAAGTTAATTAGATTCAATAATTTTGAGGCCTTAGGCATAGAGGAATGCCATACAGAAGGCTATCCGGAGAGCCCTAAGTCGAAATGGCTGCTGCGTGCCCAAAATTTCTAAATAGCCAACATAAATTGAGATTTATATGGCCGCTTAGGTGGCCCATCATGATGGCTGGCTCGGTCACTGGTCCTGCTCCTGGTTCTGGGTTCTTGGTCCTTCGTCCAGCACCAATTGAAATTTACCAATTTCGTTGATTTTTATGTGTGTGTGCGAGCACTAAAAATGAAAATTTAACGCGTGTCCATAAAGGGAGGCAGGAATGTAATGTCTATTTTGTCCAGCAATTATCTCTGATGGCGGGGAAAATTATGTCGTTTGGGATCTTCTTTAAATGAATTTAAGTAGGAATTAACTTTATGTATATTTTATCAGTTGGTTAAGTTACAAAAACATTTCAACATAAAATTAAGAAGCTATTAAACGAAATAAAATAGTTTCCCCTATAAATCATAAATCCTGTGAATGGCAAAAAATATCCATAATTCCACCATATTTCCCCTGACTTTTCTTCTTCTCTTTTTAATGCCTTCATATTTTTTTCACAACGGAAATCCAAAAAGTTGATGGATAAAGCACAACCCACACCGAAAAAAAGGAAGATAAAAATTGGCTTCGTATATTAAACGCTGCGGAAATTGTTTCATCAATTTGTTAATAAAACCCACATACGTTCGGCTTGAAAAAAAAGAAGGAAAGAGTGTGGGAAACAGAGAGACAGAGACAGAGACAAACGTTTGACTTAATAAAATAAATTGTATAAATTGAAGTCTGTCATTTTGAGATTCCCAGGCGTAACATCACAGCCCCTCACATAAAACATAACAAATTGCATGAAATTTACGTGTGAGTGTGGGGGGAAAGCATGAGTGTGTGTACAGGCTGAAAACCCCCCGGAAAACCCCCGGAAAATTGTCATGCATGGCATGAACGAGCGACTGACTCGACTCGACTGACTTGACGACTCCTCTCACCTCCCCCCTTGGAGGAGCAACAAATTTGTAGGCCTCAAGTCCGAATGGCAGAAGACAATCAAGTCACTCACAGGCGACACACACACACACACAGAGGATTCTCCCTGTTCGTGGCATTTGTTATGTGTGTGTGTTTGTGTGTTGTCCTGGCCACATCCTGCTGTTGGCCCTATTCCTGAGCCCTGACACACGAACTCAAGCATCAAAACATCGGGGTGAAGATGTTGCCAGGCTGTGGCGTTAGGATTGAGTTGTCTCCTTGCCGAAATGGAAGTGGATTTCTATCCGGTAAATGCTTTCCAAGAATTCAATAAGAGCCTTAATATTTTTGGGAAATATTTTGGTTTAAATAAAAACCTAAGATCGATGGGGGAATAGTAAAGCACTAAATATTACAAGCTGTCAGACACATGTTTATTTAAATGAAAATGTGTGTAAGACATTAAGCCTTATTGACACTTTTAAATAGTTTGGTTTTAAATAAAGGCATTCCTTTAAATAGTCCCCATTCAAGGCAGACTTTGAGGTTTATTAACTCATTAAAAATTTATTTTATAATTGCTTTTATCCAGCAATAAATATACTTGCCCAACAATAAATTTATTTATTAATATTTATAGTTTCAAGTATAAACAGAATTTATTTACCGATTAATTGACATCGATAGGAATGATTTATAAAGATGGATGCAGCTAATTCTCTGGCACGTGGCCTCTAACTCTCAACTTGATATCTGCTTATATATCAACTTTATTCCTGGCCATCAATCGCCGTGGCATAGATAGACTATTTCTAAGCTTATTTGTGTGTTGTGTGTGTGCCATCTTAACGCCCATCCCACCGAACATTCTCTCAGAGCAGACAGAGACTATATAGAGAACACAGAACATGCTGGGATAATAAAACTTATAGCAGACAATTTAAGGAACAGGCGAAAAGAATGGGAAACAGAGGCTAAAGTAAACTGAAATGGACTCGCAGGAAAGTCTCACGTGCAGATAAAAATAATGGCAGAAAAATGACAATGGTGGTGGGAGGAGGAGCAGGAGCAGGAGAAATGGAGGGAGATAGAGAGATAGCTATGGAGAGATGGAGATATAGAGCGATGGAGAAAGCCAAGAACAACAACAATAGATGCGAAGAACAAATATACAGGGAAAGGCACGAGCTTGCAATTTAATACGCAGATAAACACACACAAAGAAAACACTCAAGTGGAGCCCAGCACTGGAAATTGTGCACTGGAAAAATTAATAAAAATATTTTATTATAAGAAACTAGTTTTGAAATGAATTCCAAGTGGTATAATGTTGTAATTTCAAAGAGAATTCTATGTTAAATTATTTTTAAAGGTTATGGCAGTCTTGAATACCTTCTAAAAAATATTTAAATTAATTAAAGTGAAAAGGAAACCATCTTCAAAAATTCCTTTGCCTGAAAACTTTTGAATTGTAGAATTGTAGCGTAATATTACCTATTTTTTCAGTGCCTGACTAGAATGAGCTTAAAGAACTAAGGCAGCTGATGAAGTCGAACCCGGCACGCACATGACTAAATTTATCCACGAACTAGGTAACCTTTGCAGCATCCCTCTGCATCCCTTTGGATTTCCCTGCCTTTGCCGCAGATCAAGCGATATCGGTTGAATGACACGACATGTAGCGATGCTTAGCTCCATTTTGCCACCCCCTCAACAAACAACATACAACACACAGCACACAACCCCCTCCTCATCATCATCACCATCATCATCATTATCATCGTCGTCGTGTCGTGTGTCACTGAGTTGTGTATGTTTCGCTGTTGTAGTCGCGCTTGTTGCTGATTATGTTGATGATGCATGTTGTAATGTTGTTTAGGCTGATGTTTTGGCACAGGATGGCACTTCACCCCGATTCCCACTCCTTTCCGTTCCGTTCCCGCGGACAAAGCAAAGCCAAGCGAATGCAATTTGTAGCAATTGTATGACGTATCACTTCCCTCTAACCAACCCTCTAACCGCCCGTCAAATCCCATAGCCATCTTTGATGTGTTTGACAAGCTCTCCTGGGGTAAAGTCGGTGGGCTTTGGGTTTGCGCCATTTGAAAGGTTATTAATATTTATACGGCTCTTCGAGCTGCGAGGCAGACACAGTCACAGTCACAGGCCAAGGCACAGCCACAGCCGCAGCCGATTAAGGCGAGGCGTTTAATTTGCGGACGGAACAATGGGGCGTATGAGCAATGTTAATGTTGATTCGGCCTGCCAGCCATTGTCTGCCAAAAGGATAATGGTTTTGACTGCACACAGTTTGGCTTTAAAGCTCTTTAAAGGTAAATTCCTTAAATTTCCTAAACATTTCATATAAATATAATTAATTCCTTAGATATCAAAGAGTTTTCTTTAAGTATTATCATCACTTTTCGCTAATTACTCGATAAGCATTACATATTCATAACTACAAAAGAAAATTAACCCCCACCATCTTCACTGAACTTGAAGTTTCCACTTTTTCCTTTTCTTTTCTTTTCTTGCATTTTAATTGCAAATTTTGCACAGACTTCACGCAGATGTGTGTTGACTGAAGAGCTCTTGAGTCTTGAGACTTCAGTTGCCGAAAGACCGAAACTTTGGAGACTAATAAAAGATTTCTGATACGTGCGAGAAGAAATATTCATGAATTTTCATGAAAATTAAATTAAAAAACTTGTTTCAAGTGGAGAAAGGGAGCCAAGCCAAAACCCTACGCGTAATAAACAAGTTAAAACTCCGACCATAATTTGGTTTTATTTTTATTTTTTGGCTGCAAGTAAACAAGAAAACAAAAGCTTCATAAATTCAAGCCGCAGCATATGTGTCCTCCTCCTCTTTGGGATACTCCTCCTCCTTCAGCCGCATTGTGGCTACAGTTTATGGAAGTTTTTCCTTATTTTTGTTTATATTTTCCTGTTTTGTTGTTATTTTTATTTTTTGTATATTTTTTGAGTAGCTTCCTCAATTGCGGCTTTTGGCTTTGGCAACATAGTTAAGATACAAGAGCCAAGACAGGATGGTTTTCCTCTTCTTTTCAAGCAGTAGGCAAAGTTTTGCTTTTACACTCAATTACAATGCAGAAAGTTTGACAGGAAATTACTGTATGGCAAAGTTGTGAGTGTTTTTGTAAAGCTTTTTCAGCTCAACTCGGCTCAGAGCGCGTGAGAATCCCGAACCGCAGAGGTTCCTGGTTAATATGATATAGTATACTTCTAAGCCTCAAAAACTGAAGCTAAAAAATACTGCAAATAAAAGGGAATTGAATTTCATTTGAAGCATTTTAAAAGAGATTTATGTGAGGGACTTTTTCGTTTACTCTCTCCAATAAAAAGGATAATTTTTACATTTTCGTAGTCACATTTTTCCCTGTGTATACTTATTTATTTCCTCTCCGGTGGGAACCAACAGAAAACTTTTGGATAATTGAAAATGTCAGGGGAGATTATGATTCAACAGCATTATTTGCCATGTTCTTTCACCATCCAGAGGGTCGACACATGAGCGACAGAAATCTCCATAAATCAGAGCTATTCGTGCATATAAATAAATCAAATCAAAGGCTGCATAATCGCAAGAGCAAATAAACGTTGGGAGGACAGGAAATCAGAACAGAACTGCCATGGATACGGAATTTATTTCAATATTTGCTTTAACAAATTGCTCAAAATCACAGAGTAAACAAAGCACACAAAATCACACACACACACGAATACGGAACTCAAAGAAATTAATAAAAATTTATTGCATTTGAATTTGTCACCCTTCTCCCCCGCAGCGATGAGCAAACCATATAAAACAATTACAGCAACTTCAAAAAAAATGAGAAGCAGGAAAGCAAAATATTTTCATTGTAAATGAAAGGAAAACAAATTTCACGCGTACGCATAAAAAATGCAACACACACACGATGGCCAAAGCAAAATAAAAACAAAATATGGTTGGGTTTTTCGCACACAAAACCCGCTGGACATTTTTTCACCTGGAAAGTTTTAAAAATATTATAAATAAATCGGTATTCAATGTGCTTAAGGTGTTTTCCATGCAATTTTCATAGTTTTATATCGATCTTTTTGCTGCGCACATAAATTTTGTGCAAGGAATTGGAAAAAAGCTCGGAAATCGGTAAAAAAAATGTAGGCGAAGTGAAATGGAATTGATTTTTAAATGGAAGGTTAAAGCATTCAAATGAAATGAGTGTTAATCAATGTGAATGAAAAAATGTTTATGGGAATTTATAGATCATATTTTATAGTTACTGATGATGGAGATTAAAAGATAAGTTATAAATAATTCGAAATAAATTCCAGAATACCTCGCAAAGCTTCCAAAATATTTTTAAAATATATTTTAAAGGTTTTAAACCATCAGTTCTAATAAAATCTATAACTTTCAGTCAATAAGATGTACAAAATAAATAAACAGAAAGGTTGTAAGCCCTTCAGACTGTTTTGTTATGGTTAAAACTACCTTGAAAACCTTTTAAAATATTTAATACAATTAATTTAAATATTTTATAGATTGAAATACCAATTAAAACTGTCACTCTGAGTACTTGTAACTTCCCTAGCTTGAAATCCATAATTTACCCAATGTTTTCTTTTAATTTAATACCTCCTGCTTACTCGCAAAACCCAATTAAACTTCCTTAAAGTGGCCAGAATCAGATGGGACTCAACTGGCTGGTAAAGTGCCAAGAACTCAACTCAAATGCATAACCAAGTCACGGGCCTGGGGCAATTACGCATCGTTTCATTATGAAATTTATCGTATTACGTTGATGAAATCACATGAAGAGGTTTCTGTGGGGGCTCTGTGTGTGCCAGGCTCCCCTTTGCTTCGCTTAATTTCCCCATTGGCAGATGAATCCATATATAGGAGAATATATATACACAAATTTATATATATATATATATATAAACCCGTATATATTGTGTGTAAGTCACATTTGCTGCTAGAATTGTTTCACATTGTGCGGCAGAGGCAACAATTACAAAAGGATAAGAAGGGCGGCGGCAGCGGCGGCGTCCCACAAGTCTTGAGTGTGCGTGGGTTTGTGTTTATAATTACACATGAATTTCAATATCCTGCGGCTGTGAAGGAACCCTTTTTCCACATCCGTTTTTCCCCGCTGCCTGTCAATATTTGTTCTGCTCTCCCGGCAAGCTTAATGACATTTGCTGCGACTATATATATTTGACTTGACTTTAAAATGTTGCCAAAAACCCAACAAAGAAGGGGGGCTTTCGCTTTTGGCATTTTCAACAATAAAAAGAAACTTTCTATTTCCTATTTTGCAAAAAAGAAAACTCCTTCCTTTCCCCAAAAATCTTTGGCAATTTTCGTGGAAAAGTTTTTAATGTACTCGCCTAGCTCTGGCTCTGTGTTTTGTGGTTTTCTGTGCTGTGTATTTGTATTGTTTACCTAGAACTCTTAGGGATATGAAAGGTATATACTTTTCTATATTATAAATATATTATAATGTCAACATTTTTTTGTTAATTAATGTTTTAATGTTTTAAATTTCTGAAGAGAAATTTATGATACATAAAATGCTTATTAAAATGTATTCAAGAGTATTTCTTGGTCGACTATCCCCTCTATAACTTTCTTTCCTTTTGTATTTGTATTTCGTATTTGCTTTTGGCTTCTCTAGCAAAGTTAAGGGGCGTGGCAGCCGCCTTTCTCTCTCTCTCTCGCTCTCCCTCTCTCGCCTTGTAATTGAGTGTAAGCGCTAATTGGAATTTTGATGAAGTTCGGCGGGAATTTGGCAACAGTTTAGGTCGAAGCCGAAGGAGCACAAGAAGGACGAAAGGATTCCGCGGCTGTGGTTCGCAATTATGTAAGTAGCAGTTGAAAATGTTTCGAATTTCATGTGGTCGCTGATGATGGAGGAGGGAGAGAAAGGCGGCGGTCCCCGCAAGGACCTGGTTTAAGTGAGTGTGGAAAAGCTTCTTGTAGTCACTCGAGTCCGGGCATTAAGTATACGCCATGCGGAACGGCTTGAGCCTGCCGCCAGCCATCCCGCCACAGCTCGCGTGCTGGCAATTGATAACTCAACTCGCTTGGCAAAGAAAATTTAAAGTTTCCCGTGAACTTTCCCCAGCGAATCAGCCCGAAAAATTCATATCAGCAAGCAGTCTCTCTCTCTCTCTCTCTCTCTGTGTGTGTGTAGTTCCCAATGGCGAGACGAGAGTCAAAACTTTGTGGGCCCAGAAGGCGTGGCACTCATAATAGACTCCTTTATTTCTTGGCTGTGAGTCAGGCAAAGGAAGGCACTGAGAGAAATTAAGGGAATTTAGTGCAAATTTAAAAAGTAAGTATGAAAAAGTAGTGAATTAGTGATGAAAAGTTCACGGTATATATTTATAGCTATATTTTCATGATAGACTTCTTTATTTCTTGGCTGTGAGTCAGGCAAAAGAAGGCACTGAGAGAAACTAACGGAATTTAGTGGCATTTTAGAAAGTAAGTATGAAAAGTGGTGAATTAGTGATGAAAAGTTCGCTGTATAAATATATCTATATTTTCTACCTTTATTAAAATAGAAAAACTAAAAATTCGAAAAAGAAATATTTAATAAATATTTGAAGAACTTGAACATTAGTTTTTCTTTGTCCCAAAAATGTTTTCCAGTGCACTTCACACACAAGCAAACCAACAAGAAGTTGTCCTTGTTTCAGCCTTGCTTTTACTGCATTCTTTTTCTATGTTTTTGTGCTCAACTCAGCCCGGAAGTTGTGTGTCATAGGAAGCACACTTGTGTGACATAATAAAAACTCACTCCCTATGCTTTTTTATGAGTGTTTACGTGTGTGTGTGTTTGTGTGGAGCACCTGGTCGGTCCTTTCTATAACCCGGACTGCACTTTATGCTTTGTCAACAGAAACAAGAACAACGGCAAAGGCAGCAGCAGCAGCAGCAGCAGCAGCAGCAACATCAACGTCATCATCAAGCGACGGCGAATGTTTTCTTTCCTAAGCCAAAGTCACCAACTAACTACAAATGAAGTTCATAGTATAACAGGTGCACATACAGGTTGCCAGAGGCCTCAGGAAAAACAAGGGGGAAATATAATATATATATATATAGGACGAGTAAGCTGCATTTAAAAGCCCAGACCTAGGACCCTTCAGTTTATGGCAGCAACTTTGGAATATTGTGGGCACATTTGCATTTCATTTCGCTCACTCGCTCAGCAACAAACAAACAAACAAACTGGCAAACAACTAAGTTGGAAAATTAAATATAAACGGGATATATTATTTTTAAATTTGTTGGAAAACTGTTTAGAATTTAAGGGAACTTTAGATTTAATTTCTAAACCTTTGCCTGATAAATATGTGCTTAAATCAATTCAAATCTTCAAATCTATAAATATAAATATATTCCTCTGTAATCCGATTGCCAAAAAATCCGATTTATAAACTAAACAAGAATTTCGAACATGCAGTTTCTCCCCTTTATCTTTATTTAACACTATTTATTTAACAAAACTTTTACAAGGGAGAGCAGATAGATATATCAATAATAATTCCAATTGCACAGACACAGCTCTGTGTGCTGTTGACACATAAATATTTATTTTACACTCTCGTATGACAAAAATGCATATATGCTTGCACATTCATTCATATATATTTTTAGCTCCTATTTATGTTGGTTTATTGTTTTAATTCGGATATTTCTGTGGCCCCATTGCTCTGCGCTCTCCCCAAAAAATGCTGCATGCCACAGCTTAAAATCTGCAAATGCCAGCAAATCTGTAGAATCTGTGGAAACTGGGGGGAAAGGGAATTAACCCCTGTGTGTGTGCAGGGGTTAAACTTGAGCGTGGGAAGCGCTAATTGAAATGTGTTTGCCCTTCCCTTGCGAGAGTGCAAAATGAAATTCTGCTTGACGGGCTGCTGCTGATGCTGCTGCTGCTCCTGCCAATCTTCCTTCTTCGCCTTTGATCTGACCTGACCCCCTTTGGCAACCCTTTCTCCCGTCTTGGCTTACTTTGTGCAATCAATTATCAAGTTAGTGCCGCCGAAAAATCCATTCCCGCAGCAGAATTCGCGGCAATTAAAGTTTGCATCATGCGTGGGATCCCCTCCTGCTTCCCCTACCTCGTTTTTCAGTTCTGGTTTCCTCGTTTCATTTCAGAAAATTTGCATAGTTCAAGGGCCTGGCTTCTAACTGAGTTTTACACTGGCACACACACAACCTCCACCGAGCTCTCCATTACCCCGATTCGTGGCCTGCAAAAAGGCTCTTCGTCGCCTGCTAAAAAATATAAAGTAAAGGCCAAAACTGATGGCGGAACAAAAATGAAATTGTTGCCGGCTCTCTCTCTACAGCTGCTCCTCGGTCTGCGAAATTTGATTATGCAGTGAGAGGTTGGAATGTGCCATAGAAATATGTACATATTCGTTGAGGGAAAATATGGCTACGGCTGAGGGCCAATTTGGGTGAAAAATTGAGGAATGAATGATTGCCAAAATGTTTACCAAATGGAATCTCAACTGTTGAAATACGTTTCTGAATGCACAATATCCAAATTGCAAACATCAATAACTCTTCTGCTCTATATACATATATATATGCATATGTTTTTGCATGTAAGCCAAACATTTCACACAAACGAGCCAAACTTTTCGTTTAAAACTCATTGCTTTCCATATTCCTGTTAACTGTTACGACTTTAATGGCTTTAATTTTTCAGCTTTAACTTGGGGGGTTTCATATTTATGGCTTTTACATAAATTACACGAACTTTAAAGGGGAGTTTAGTCAGGCAAAAATGATTTAAAAAGCGTTTGCTTTCGTTTTTTAGATTATAAAGGAACTTAGGTAATTTTTTGTGGGTTAAGTGATTTCTGAAATTATTTTTTTAATGGTTTTACGTATTTATAAACTGAATTTTAGTTGTGCAAATATTTATTTGTATTTATAAATATTATTTTCAATTTATTTTGTCTTTAAAAATGAAATAATTTTAGAATTTTGTTTAGAAGAATATTAATATTTTTTTACAAAGTAAATTGTCGAAAATAAACCTTTTCTTGTATAGAAAAATGTGTAATTTCATAAGTTTAAGTAACATTTGAAACACATTCATTTCGGTCGCTTACACAAACCCCTTTCCGTCGTCGCAGTCCTTAAAAATTACCTTTTCCCAGTCCTTTCCTTGCCTGCCAAAAAAAGCAAACACAAGCGAAAAAAAGGTCAGAGAAATACCCTTAAAATAAGCTACAGTTTGACCATGACTACCCACCGCCCACCTGGCTCAAACAGAAGGTAAAATTCTCTCTCAAAAAAAAAAAAGAAAAAACGAGAGAACGAAGGACCTTCAGGTGCAACTGTGAAACTGCCTTTGCGGTCGGCTCCTTCATCGTTGCATGTAAAAATCCCTTCAATGATTAATGTAATTTCACGCGCCACTTAACGTTATCCCTGCAAGGACATTATGCTTAATTGCAGCGTCAGTTTGAATTTACCCGAGATTCTGCTTTTTCCCACTGCTCCTCTCACTTACTCCTTTCTCTGTGTGTGTGTGTTTTTCTTTTTGTGGTGGACTTTTCCTGGGCCTGGGCCTGGGCCAAAAAGTCGACGCGCGAAATTTATGAAAAAGATTTGCCTGCCGGCGGCTATTTAAAGTTAAAAAGGCGCCAAACACACACGCCGACGACGACGAGGAGGGAGCACACTTCATTTGGCTTGGCACTGCCTTGCAGTTGCCTTTTATGTGGCCATCTCGCTGGAAATGGGTTAATTGCATAATTTGCGAATTTCACGTGCAATCTGCGGTGGTTTTGAGGTGGAAAAAATCCAGTGGTTTCGAAGGAGACTCCTCGCGTTGGCCGTGCTTTCCGTGTTCCATTAGCCAATGATGAGGCAGTTTTCCCCAGCATTTCATAATTTCATTCTCTGATTAAATTTCCCGAAATATATATGTAAAGTATGTAGTTACCTGAAATTGACAGGAAAAAAGAAAAATATTCATTAATTAAAGAAAGACAATATGTAGGGGAAAGGAAAATACAAAGAAATTACATATTTTATACAATTTATATAAAGAGAACAATTTTAAAAATGAATTTCTCAGAGTCTTTTATTACTTTAAGCAGAGATATCCTTTTTAGCATTATCTTTGCCTTCTTTCAATCGGTTTCTGACTGCTTTCAACAGCATAAAATATGTCAGCAAATCGATTTGGTTTTTAATTCAGAAAAATGTCTTATTTTTTTGTATTTTGTTTGTTCAAAAAAATCAAGACAGAGATTGCCTTTTCACTTTCCGTTTCTCTATTTCCTACATTCCTTCGTTTTCTATTTCTTGCCATAAGCAAACACAAAGACAAGGGGACAGGTCAAAGGTCTAATCAAAGTCGTGTCCAGCTCTCTTCCCCCTTTATATCCTTCCCCTCCAACCACCGTCGATTACTGCTCAAATTTGTCGAGTTTTTCCTTTTTATTTTTCCATGCGAGCTTTGTAGATTGTCGTTTTATGAACTCGCAAGGACCTGCATTCGGGGGCTTGACTTTTGCCTTTTTGCGGTGAGCAGCTGTGCTCTGCTCTTGGCCTGGTCAATGGCAGGAAAACAACAATGAAAACAACATCGACAGAACAAGTTTATCTAAATTGCCGTATAGACTGCTGCTGCTGCAATGTAGAGAGAAACGGATCCCAGGCTTGTGGCCTGCGGTTAAGTTTGAACTTCTCTCGAGTTCCCCCGCACCCTGCAGCTCTGTATCTGTATCTGTATCTGAATCCGCATCTGTATCTATGCCTTCGTTACGTATTTGCTTTTTACATGCTCAGCTCGGCCCTTTTCAAGTTGATTTGGGTCAATGCTGTTTGTTTGCCTTTGTTTTCCTTTGCCGTCTTGTTTTTACAACTTTGCCAACGAGTTGATTTTGCCTTGGCTTGGCTCTCCTTTTCTTTCCCTTTTTTTTATTCGAAATAACACAAAACTAATTGGTTTGTTAATTAAAATTTTGTTGAAACCACTTCTCCTTCTTATCTGCTCTAGGTTTAGGTTTCTATTTGATTTTTAGATTTCGATATGAATGTTTTTGGCCCCAGTTTATGTTTCTGATCTGCTTGGGAATGTGGAGTATTTTTAGCTTGTAAAATACATTTTCTTCCTCTTGCTTTTGCCTAAGAGTAAGATTTTCTTTTTGAAATATTTGAACAGGCCATTTTGCCATGTTTTAGTGGGAAGTCAATATTGTTTTTGGGGTTGTAACTCTTTGAAAATCATTTTAAATATATTTTAAGTAAATTTAGAGAGTCTCTAAGGTACCAACTAAGGTTTTCCTTGATACAAAGAATAATCACCTCTGTTCCCTTTCGTAAACCTGGCCAATTGCAATCAGCATCGAACATTCCTGGCCAAATTGCAATGAGCTGAGATTAGCCACGGCCCAGAGAAGCAGTCATGAGGTGGTCCCACCTTTTGTGCAAAATTCTCAGGTGAAAAGAGAAGGGGGTGTACATCAGCAAAGGGTGCCAAAAATAACTGTTAATTCGAATGCAAAGGCAACGTGCCAATGGCTCCCTTCTGTGTTGGCCAAATGTCAATGCAAACAATACGAGATGCCCTCGCAGGAGCAACAGCAATGGGCGTAAAGGAGTAGGGGAGGCGTGGCAGATGCCACTGGCCATTCAGACATGGCGACTTGATTAGATATTGTTGCTCTAGCTGCTGGTGTCTAAAGCCCTGGGTTTTTGGCATCTCATATTTGGTTTTTACAGAGAGAAATGTGAAAAAGATAAAGGGTTTTTATGATAATTTTGATATTTCTTAAACGTTTTAGATACAAATTCCAAATATATTCAAGAGAAATCCTTAAGAGAAAATTATTTGTTGTACTTTGAGATGGTTTCCTATTTCTTCAATAATTATTTAATTAAATAATTCCTATATTTAATTTTTAAATACTTCTTCGTTCTTCCTTACCTCAATTAATATTTTTCTCTCAGTGCCTGCCAATCCTTTTACACGTTCCAAAGTAAAAACAGACAAAGTTGCCATTAGCCTCTGTCTGTCGGTACAATATGCCATTGCCATTGCCATTGAATGTTCATCGACAGGAGTAGCAGCAACCAGGACCCAGCATCCCACAGCCAAGCAGCAAAGCAGCAAAGGCACTGCAGATGTTTGCCAGAATTTGCATATTTGTTTGGCAGCTTCATGTCGGAATGCATTAAAAGCAGACAGTTAGAAGGACAGGACACAGGACACAGTAGACGGAAACGAGAAAGGAGTAGAGAGAATGGCAAAAGAAGGACGGACCTTCCTCGATAAGGAGTGGATGCGGTATTTCACTGAATAACAAGGCAAATTGACATGTGAACAAAAAGCAATTAAGCAACATTCTTTTAATGGAATTTAAGTTGAAAATTTTTCACTTTATGAAGTGGTTTATGGAGAGAAAGGAGACAGAGGAGAGCTTAATTAGTTGTGGGTTCAGGAAAAAGGAACTAATTAGGGTTTACAAAATAATAAAACAGAGAAGTAACTAAGTAAATTTGAGAGAGTCTTAAATAAGGCTTAAAATATTTAAAAAATGATTCTATTTTGATGGTAGTTATTGGATATTTATTCAAACAACCCTCGCAGCCTCCTCATCATCCATTTAAACCATTCCAATGTGCGTGTAAATAATAAATTGACAACTGGCAACTGTAACTGTGAAACGGTTTCATTGGCAAATGTCTATATAAATTGCACTTGATTGGCCTGGATTCAATTCGGCCAACACAATGGCATAAATTAAAAGCAAGCTGCCAGCTTCACTTTGCTCCGATTCCGGATACCAAAAACCCAGACCCGAAACCCAAACCCAACTCAGAGTCAGATGCTTTGCCTCTCCCCCAAGGCATATCACTCATACGCAGCGTGAGCCGGCACCTTGTTGGTTCAGTTTGTTTGTCCATTTATTTGTGTGTGTCCTGTTTGCCTGGCTGTCTGTCTGTCTGTCTGTTTGTCTGTCTGTCTGACTGCCTGTCGGTCCCTTTGTTTGCTTGCCACTTTGCCATTATTATTTATACTTTTTCTTGTTATTTATTTAAATGCCTTCCCTTTGCCGGCTCTCATTTGTGCAAAATTGTCGCAGCAAATGATTTTATTTGCAGAACCATAAAATTTACATTCACATTTCTATTTGTTTGCCATTGTATCACTCAGAGAGAGAGAGAGAGGGAAAAAGAGAGATTTTTTGACCGAGTTATTTACCAGAACTTTTCCAGTCACCGGAAGCCCGTTGTCTCTAAGCGGCTTTGGTTGCTTTAAGTTTTTGTCGGGGCCAAGTTTTGCCCTCTCAGACTTTTTGGGGTCTGCACAGGGGGGGGGAGCAGAGGGGGGAGCTTAATGACCTTCTGCACTTTGCCGACTGCAGTTTGCTATCTTTAGACTACCGGATTTGCACATAGGCATTAAATTCAGTCTCTCTCTCTCTCTGGGTTTTTGTGTGAGGGAAAATATGACTTTGAAAAGGTTGTACGGGGGAGTTTTCGAGAGCCAAAGGGGAAGTGTTGTATTACCAAAGCAAAGGCTTAGTCAGAGGGAAAGATAATTTGGTTCAATAAATCAAAATTAATTATTAAGGCAGGTACTAAATGTTAAGAAGGTTTATGGGGTATGTAAATGCATAAATTAGTTTTAAATAAATAGTTTAAATTATAAGGAGAGGAAAAAACATGACTGGTGTTATTTTAAAATATTTCTAGGTGCTTTCAAAATTCATAAGAGATTTAAATATGTTAAAATAATCGTAATAAATATTTTAAATAGTTAAAAAACAAATTAACGCTGAACTTTAGGCCATGAAAACCCTAGAAAACCCTTTTTAGGGGTTTCAGAAACCGTAGTTATTTTTAGGCATTTTTTATTTCACTCTATAAGTCAGCAAAGTCATTAAAAGTAAGGATTTCAAGACCTTTAAATCTTAAATTAATTAAATCAAAACCTTAAAGATCCTGGAACACACCAGCATTTAGTTAAAACAATTCACAGAGCTCCCCTGGTAATGTAGATACCATTATTTGACCATCCACAGAACCCGTACTGATCCGGATCCAGGCGCCACAGCATAACTAACTAATTAATATTAATGCACGGAGAATGCTAATTATGCCAGCACACACACACATACGCACACTTAAGAGTGAGAGAAAGCTGAAAGTATTTTCCACACAATCCACATGAGCGCGAGAGAGAGAAGGTTGAAATGGTAAAAGTTTTTGCATTGAAATGCAAGCAAATTGAAATGAAGCTTGAAGGACCCCCTCTTCCTCCCCCCACAGGAGGGTGGAAAGTGTGGCAGGGTGGAACACGTGTTGGCCATTTCAAAAATGTAAACGTCAGCGAGTCCATCACGGCCAGAGGATCCTGGAAAAACCAGCCAACTGCAGACGCTTATTTGCTTATTCATAAGCAAACATTAACTTAATTTCCACATGTGCCAGACAGGGTGGAGTTGGGGGGTTTCCCTTTTCGCGAAATGTGATTATCAGTGCTGGGCCAACCCGCCAACAGCTGCCAACAGCTGCTTAATATGGCCAACTTTACATACAAACCAGGGGTTGAATTCTATGGGAATATGGCCCAAAGGACAACTGTGTGTGTGTGTGTGTGTGAAAGATACATAAAACAATGGAGAAACAAAAGCAGAAACAAGAAAAACATGTTTAAAATATAATAATTATTTACCTTTTAACAGGAAAGGTTTTTGGCAATAATTACTTCATTTAAAAATAAGTTAGGGAGAGTTTTAAAGGTTTTTTGATGAAAATAATTGCCTAGTTTTACATAGAACTTCAAGATAGAATCTACAATCCACAACTTATCACACTTCCTTTACCCCAGACCAAAATCAAGTTAAACAACTCTTGGGAAAAGCATGGAACAAGAGTAAATTTGAGGGATAAACCCTTTTGCAGGCGCCTGTAAGCCTGTAAAATTGCCACAACACATGCAAAGTAGCCGCTGAGAAGATTCGCCACATCGCGTGCTCCAATTGCAATAGCAATTTCTGTTGCAGTAAAACCAGAGTAACACACAGGCAACAGCAATGCGTCAGTTGAGCAAATAAACAACATTGACAGAGAGGAGAGGGATGTACCTGGGAGGTAAAAATGTATGGCAAACAGCAGCAGCAGCAGCCGCCAACATCTATATAAATTTATAAACGAAACACATGCAGGGCGTCCCGCCGTGTTGTTGGTATGTGTTTAAGGATAAAACGCAAACTTTACAGACACAAACACAGGGGCGTAGTTACAGCAACAAAAAATTAAAAGGTACAAGGTAAGCGTTCAGTTGTTATGTTGTACTCACCCCCTTTTTGAGGCCACACCCCTGCCTGGACCACATTGAGGCCATTTTATTAATATTTAATATCAAATAAAGCCCCCTCTTGGAATTGAAACAGAACAGAACGGAAAATGGATAACCCAGGCACAGGGGTTGAGTTTTGAATAAAGAACTGATTGCAGATCCGGCCAGAGCCCCAGGAAATCCGTCAAACTGACCGCAGCATCGTCTCACATGGCGTATGAGCAATGTTGCTTTTAAAGGAAACTTAATAATTACAGAAAAAAAATTAACTGCTTCTGAGAGAAATAAATTTCCTGAAATATTTTCACTCAAGTTTAAATACTATAAAGAGCAACCGGAAAAGCCCAGCGGTCAAGGAAATCCATCAAACTAACCGCAGACTCGTCTCACGTGGCGTATGAGCAATGTTCTCGGCACTTAAACGAACTCAGGCGAAGAACGTGCCTTAAACTATGTCCATTTATTCCAGAGTCCGGAGCCAGGCTCCTCTTCTCTCGTTGTGGGCTAGGTTAATACCCAATTACTGTGCAAATTACTTCAAGTTTTTCTTTCTCGAAAAATGGGAAACTTTTGTCTGTCTCCCAGTTAGTGCGTGTGTGAGCCATTAAAGTTTTGCATTTCGGGCCTGAAACGTGCTCATTGCAGACAGAGGTTGTTGAGGCAACGTTTTAAAGCTTTTTTAATAAACGTCATAATTTGCTTAAAGTTTTCCCATATAACCAGTTAGGTGCTGCAGGTGCTGGCCCCGAAATAAGCTGGAATTTCGTTTCGTTAGTATGAGTTTTTCGAGTTTTTTTTTGGGGTGGGAACGATGTGCCTGTGGCAGCCGCAGAATTTAGCAAATTATCTTGATAGTTTTTAGCCTCACTTTTAGCAGGTGGAAATTTTGTGGATTATTAGTGGAGATCCTGCGTGTAGATGCAGGTTTTTGAGGTAAGGTAATAAAAATTGAGGCCATAAAGGTAAGTTTATCTTTTTAATGGAAGTTTGCTGGGGTTTTAAATATTTTTAGTAATTTCATGACAAAGATTTGTATATAATTATAGGGTATTTAGTGCTATTTTAATACTGATACTAAAAATACTATTAAAATAATAAAAGCAAAGCAGTTAGCAGTCCCAGTAAACCCCAACTTGTGACTGAATAATGCAATGAGCATATAACTCGCTTGTTTAATTTTTTAAGCATGAGTTTTAAACTGAAACCAACCCCAAAAACCCACCAAAAAATAAAACTAAAATAGTGGTTGGGAAAAAGACAAAGCAGGAACAGAGCCTTGCATATCGCATGGACTTACTGGCTCCCCTGAGGCTCATCAAAAATATACGAGATTGCCCCTCAGTCTCCGCTTTTAATTTTTTGTTAACCAACGAAAAAAAAGAGAACAAAAAATCAGAGCACTTTTGGGACAAATATACCGAGTAATGTATGCAAATATTTATATATTCATGTGAAAGGGAGGGCGGTAGGTTGGGCTTTT
Source organism: Drosophila truncata (assembly GCA_008042515.1). Lineage (NCBI taxonomy): Eukaryota > Metazoa > Arthropoda > Insecta > Diptera > Drosophilidae > Drosophila > Drosophila truncata. Next base: position 39,480 of record VNJQ01002368.1, read on the forward strand.
TGGCTGGAAGCGCTGGGAAAATGGGGAAAATCGCGAACAGCGGACACAGATTACACTGTGGCGCCCGAAGGAGCGCAACAAACTTTTACTTTGACATATCACACACACACACATTTAGCCGTGTGAATATTTAAAAAACAAATCGCAGCAAAGGGCTAAAAAGCAAAGCAAAAGCAAAGCATAGAGAGAGAGCCCAATGCTTTTTACTTTGACCGCCGACGGGCACTCGAAATGCACACAATATATGTGGGCCTGACGTTCTCTCCTGCCCATTTCCATTTACCATTTTCCCTACCAATACAGTTTCCCATTTGTATTTGTCTCTCCCCCTCTTGCCAGTGCCCCCTCTGACCGATTCCCTTTCCTTTCTCTCTCTCTCTCCGGGGAGTGTTCGCTTTTTAACCACAAAAAATGGCTGCAGTACGCGCAACTAAACACACAACAAACTTTGGCCCAAACACACACACACACACACACATGGGGAGATGAGATGCGGTTCTCGTTGCACGCTCACTTTGCCATTTGGCAACACAAACACTGCAAGAAATTGCTTACAATTGGACTAAAATATAACATATTTAATATTAAAAGGTGCTTAAAAAAATTAAAAAATGTATTAAAGAAATCTTAGGCTTGAATAATGTTTTTAAAAATTTTTATTGCTAAGAAAATGTGGCTAATAATATAAATATCTTACAATAATTATGACAGAGTTTATATTTTTAATTAAAATACATTTTCCTAAACAACTTCTTTATAATTTATTGATTGTTTCAGTAATTTCTAAAAACCAAATGTTTCTTTTAATTTATTTAATATTTTTCCTAATTTTCTTTCAATTATAATCCCCTATAAAACCTAAACAGATTTCCCCCTGTGTATCACATGCACACACACATCATATGGCGCATTGGCATTTTCTTTTGAGTGCAGAAATTCCTTTCAAAAAATCAACATTCAAATACGCAGCCAAGTAAAAGTGCGAGTGGTAAAAGCGCAATTTCCTCTTGAAATCTCCGCTTTCTTTTTCTGACCTCCTCCCCCCGAGCCCTGCTCTTTGGCCATACATAGTACCAGTGGAAGCCATTTCTGCGAGAACTTTGATTTGTGGCCCTCCAATGAAGATGAATTGCCTGGAGGCCTGGGCGGGGGGAGGGAGGCCGGGAAACAACAAATGTCGAACAGAACAAAGGACTCAGTCAAGCCTCGAGCCGAGAGTGGTTTTTGTGTAGAGCAAATCCTAATGGAAACTGCCTAGAAAATGATTCAAACTAAGTAACATGTGGGACTAATTTTGAAAATACAGTCTATGGAAATATTTTTATAAGAAAAGCCACTTCAACTACCTCTTTAATTGGTATTTAAATCAAATAACTTACCTTCTTCATAAGGATTTATATTTCAAGCAATTAAAAATATAACCAAACAAACTGTGAAGTAATTTCCAGTTAAGGTTAAATCCCTTTCATTCCTTTCTTAATTGAAACTACCCGGAAATCTGCATAACAATAACCACTTCTTTTTGGAAGCTTTTATAAATGAAGTGTGCGGCGCCCGGGAAAACTTTAAAGCGTCTCCTTTGCATTTGTTCCTTTCAAATAAGTTGCCTCAGTTTATGGACAAAGTTTAAACAAATCTGGTCGTAGCCACCATATGTTTATGAAAGCGCCTTGCCCAGGCTGCCACGCTGCCTGCCTGGCTTTTGAGCCATAATTTCCAACAATTTGTTGAGCTTCGGGCCGAAGGGCATGAGCATGCCTGCTTGCCTGCCTTGGCTCCTTACCCTGTGTATAAAATTACAATAAATCCTTGCATTTTAGCTGCAAATAAACAAAGATTTGCAGCGCCGAAAACGAAGTCTGAGAGAGAGCGCTAAAACAAAACAGAAGGACCAAGCCAGAGGCCAGGACGAGTGCATGCAAAGTAGCATTTTAAGTTTGCCCCACAAAAATAAAGGAGCAAAAGAAATCCTTGGTACTGGGACTGGTTCTGGGGATGCTGCATGCTTCAGGATGTTAAATCAACATGTAAGCATTTAATGCGGCGCTCTACAAAGCTGAAAAAGCGTAAAATTCCCCAAATGACCATAAATTTCTGTGTTTGGCATCGCAATTGTTGTTGTTGTTGTTGTAACTCCGTTTGTCGCCGTAACTGCTGCCGGCAAGTGTAGAGAAATGGAGAAAACTTCAACAAGCACTTGTAAAAATAAATGGCATTTTGGGTTATGTGCAATAATAAAATGGAAATTGTGCAAAAATATTGTCTCTTTACCACGGAGTGGGAGAGAAAGAGTTCCAGGAGAGGCGGCTTAACCCGGTTAAGCTGACCCGGCTAACTGGGGAACTATATAATGGCCGATGATGTACGTCCTTGTTGGGCTTAGACTCGAGTGGAAAGTCCCTGTGTGTGTGTGTGTGTGTGTGTTGACAGTGAATCTTTCGAGAAATTGTTTGGAAAAATATGAGAGCAGAGAGCATTGGGTATTTTATGATAGAAATCTGTTTATTCGGACCTTTGTTTCATCGAGCAAAAGGTCGTAAAAAATACGACAGAGAAAAAGAGAGATTAATTGATTTTTAGATATATTCTTAAACGAGAAAATATTAAAAAAAAAAAAGCAAAGAACGAAAGAAAATCGTATTAAAAAAAATATTTATAAACTTAACAGAGCATTTTTCTATAAATTACCAGGAAATAATGTGAGGGTTTAAAGAAGAAAAATATTAATTTCTTGTATGAAATTTAAGCATTTTTTGTATTAATAAAATCTTTCCTTTATATTAAAATTTTAGCAAGTGTTTTCACCTTTTTAAAGATCTATTATAATCGTTTTTTGATGCTCAACTGTACCTGTAGTCAGTGATTCAGCTTTTCATTTTGGCATTTGCCAAGAGGAAACATATTTGACACAACGCTGATTTCCGAAAAGTTTCTAATTTCACGGCACCATCACCTCACTCCCCCTTGAAATCCTGGCATCCTGGGGATGTCAACTTGCCATATGCAAATGACTTGCTTATCAAATAAAGTATTTTTCGGGGTCCGCTACGGGTCCTGCTGCTGCTCCTGCTCCTGCTGCTGTTGCTGTTCCTGCTGCTGTTGCTCTTGTTCACTTTGGGTTAAGGGGTTCTCGGGGTCGGGTTCAGATTCGGGGTTTTTCGGTTTGGGGTTTTTGCGTGCGAAGTGGCACAACTGTGCGTATGCGCAATTTTCACATTGTTTCAATATCACGCATACGCTACGTTGACGGGGCAGGGCGAGGAGAGGGGGCTCACCCATAGCCTGGGTGTTCGTTCGGTGCTTCGGTTTGTCGGTGGCTGGGTGCTCTCTCTGTGTTCGGTTTTTGGTTTCGGTTTTTCGCCTCCGGCATTTCCAAGTATGCACAAGTAATGTGAGAAAATTAAATTTTTCGTGGCTCCCGCAAAAGTGTCCGTCTCTGTGTGTGTGTGTCTGAGTGTGTGTACACACACGTTTGCGATTTTGTGCTAAACATTTTGACTCTCCTTCATTTTAACACCACCTCGAAGCCAGTAAAAAGGGCGTGAAGAATAAAACTTAATTCAATCTGCATATACTCCCCCTTCCCTGCTTCCCTTTAGCTGTTTTGCGGAATATTTAATTAAATTTTGCGCCTTGTTATTGTTATTTGCTGGCAGGCGACATTTGTTAATTGAATGCCAGAGCGCTGCAAAAGTGATTATCATTTGAGTTTGTCATTTGATTTACGGCATAGAATTACTCAACGTAATAATTCAGAGAGCTTTAAGATTTATAGAGGGATTACTGGGGGATGGGGGATGGCACTCCCCCTATTTCTTTGACCACACACACGCACTTTACATAATTGATCCACGATGATGACGACGCAACAGAGTCCGAGTCAGAGTCAAAGTCAAAGTCCTTTTCCTTTTCCCCCCATTTAACCGCATCAAGCTTCATTTAAGTTCAATCAAAGCCAAAAGCCGTTCAATATGAATGCCAATGTCCTGTGTCCAATGGCCAAAATGCCATCGAATTGGTCGCCAAGTGACAGCCACAAAAGCCACAGAAACCTTTTTGCCTGTCCGCCAAGCGTGACGCCCAAATTGCAAATGTCAAATGGATACAAGGATACACTGCCAAAGAAACTGATTTTTAAGAGCAAAAGAAAATATTAAGGCTTTATAATTATATTAAAAATATTATTGCTGTTTAATATAAAAAAATCTACTATTAATTGAACGAAAAATACGTAAAATATAATCTCAAAATAAGCTTTACAATGTTTTTATCCAACTTTTCCTCCTCTGTAGATTCCCTGGGATGTGTGTGATTGTCTTTGAGTGATTGGAAGATATCAAGGGGGCAAAAAGCGTTTTTGGTTTCCCTACAAAAGCCGCAAGCGTCAGAAACTTCTGGACTCCTTCCTCCCTCCGCAACAAAAACTTGGACTAATTGAGTGGGTTTAACTGAAGGAAGCCAATGCCAATTAGCCAAGGGAGTTTAAGCCACAGCAAAGCGGGTAAAAACATACATCTACATATATCTTGCCGGAGGAAAATGCAAACATTAAATTAACCAAGCAATGTCAAATGCAAATAGCAAATGCAGACATTAACAGAAACATTTGGCAGGCAATTTAATTTGTTTTTGAAATTGCGACTCTGAAAATTGTGCAAAATTATGTAAAATTGCGTTCTCCATCTTCTTGGCTATGTTTTTGCATGCAAATTGTGGACAGGAAAGGAGAAGGAAATTCTAATGTAAATTTCATGCCAACACATAGCAAAAATGTAGAGGGAAAAGAGGGAAAATGCAGGCTCTATTTTATGTCATTCTCTCGAGAGATGTGTGTGTGGTGATGTGTGTGCACCGGAAATACTTGGCATGCCTCATTGAAGCTCGTTAGCTGACTTATTGCTGGTGGGGTTGTCCCTTGGCAAAGGGATTCATGTTGACAGCTCATGGCGGCACTTTCAATTGAAATAAATCCTCACCAAGGCAAGCCAAGAAAAAAACCCTAAGAAATTTGGCAATTTGTTGTCATGTCCCACTTCTGCCACGCCCATTAGCCCATTACACACACTGACACACACATGAAGCCGGGCCGAGGGATATCTCATTGAAGACCAAAGGCATTGTCAATACTTGAGCCTTTTTACAGCTCATTCACAGCCAGCCTTCGGCTCATTTCTCATGGCTTTTCCCTCACATTTTTCCCATTTCCCTGGCCGCGCGCTCCTCGCCGCCATCAAGTGTTTTTCAAGTGGAGATTAGCACGATTCCTGTGCAGCTTATGGCAAGGATGCTGCTGCGGCCCCCTTTTATCTGTTCAGTTCAGTTCGATTGGTTTGCTTGTTCAACTGTTTTCCTTTTCTGCTTTTCCTCTCCTCTCCTTTTATTTTTTTGAGCCTCGATTTCTTTGAGTTTGAGTTGTTTGCCAAATAAAAAGATTTGAGCTGTTTACAATAAAGCGGAAAATGGTATTTCCCTCATAATATTTAGCGTTAAAGTGGGTCGCCATAAATATGTGTGGACTTTATAAGGGGGAATGGTAATAAATCACAGATTATTGGGGTCAAAATATGGATTAGTGGGCTTGAAACCTGTTTAAATTAATTATTTTTGTTATATATATTATTATTTTTAATATAGAATATTTTTTCAAGGAGATTTAGGAAAGATTTTCATAAAAAAAATTGTTTATTATAATAAATTTATTGTATACTGTTAAACTATATATTTAAAAGGCTAAAAATATATATTTTTCTATTAAAAATATCATAATTTCTTATTTTAAATACAATCTTTTATCATAAGCTTTAAAAAACAATTCAACATTCCTTAAACAAACCACAAATATCCCCTCAAAAGCCACTTTTATGACAATTGCTGTATTTAACCACAGACATGGCTCAGTTTCAGGGCAATTTCCACACGTTCAGCCATCTAAAAAATTGAGCTAATATGCAGGGCCACAAAAAACCGAAATAAAAGCCTTAAATTAGACCATTTGGCACCTTTAAAGGGACATTAAAAATGGTCTTAGGTAGCGAGGGTGTCTATATGAGTTAGGACAAGGAAACCCAGACCGTTCCAATCAACATGAGAAACAAATTAGAACACGCACGAATGGCCTGGCCACAAAAGCAAAGTGATGAACACACACGCACAGCACACATCCTGGAAAAAGACAGAAAAAAAACCTAGGAATAGTTGGGCAAAAGGAGATCAAAGCCAGAGGCACGTGAGTCTCAGGCAAGTTTATTTTTTTCCATAATAATAATTGAGTAGATGCCAAAACTACGGCAGTGTACAAAATACAAAAAAAATAGTTGCAGAAAATGCAAAATAAGGAGGAGTCACAGAGGAAAAGAATACAGACTACAGGAGGGAAGTGAGAAGACGTGGCTATTACCCACAGGCGTTTTGGCTGACCGACCGACTGGGCGTATACGTAATTTAAGCCGCTTTAAGTCAGGCCCCAAGCGTTGGAAATGGAAACCGTAGCGAAGTTCTCCGTTCCCTCATCTTATTCCTGAACTGTGGAACTCGGGGATCGGGACATCCTATGCCCTCCACACACACACACACGCACATCTGCTACTAAGCTGCTCTGCACGCACATGAAAAATCCAGCAAAAAGTCCTTGAGCACGGCACGGCAAAAAAATAAGGGATAAGGGATAAGGAAGGCGGCAACGGCGACGGGGCCAAAACTCGAACTGCCACTTAAGAGCGTCGATGTCATGTCGACACGGGCCTGTGGAATGGGTGACAAAAAGAATGAAAAAGCGGCAGGATCACACTGAAAGTTATAAGTATTAATAAATGAAATCTTAGATCAGAAATACATAATATTTAAGAGTCAGAGAAAGGAGAATCCAAATGTTTTCTAAAGGAAAATAGCTGGAATTCTTTAATTTAAATTAAAATTTCTTCCTAAATTTTTCTCTCAGTTTTGGATCAGCAGCTTTGAAAGCAGGCATCAAGTGCTGGCGGCGCCTAAAGTAACTGAAGTCGGCAAATACCGCGATTCGGTGGGAATGGAAGGAAACTGGAGACCAGCCTGGCATCGGCACCACCATCGAGCGAGCGACATGAAGTTAAGTGGCGTAAAGCGTGTACTTAATCGCTTAAAGCATTAGAATTTGAAATTGAATATCATAAAGGATATTCAAAAGTAGGAACACAGAAAAAATAAGAGAAAAGGAAAAAGCAAACGCAGACAAAGAGCACAAAAAATTTGTATAACTAGAGCAGAGCACACAGCAAATAGTTGTAAAATGTTTCGATGGCAGCCGGGAGATAGGACTAAGGATAGGGATGAGGACTAGGATGAGGACTAGGATGAGGATGAGGATAGGAATGCGGCAGCTGAGGGTGCGAAAACATTTTGCAAATAGTTGAGAGTCCGTGTGGAGTTGAAGGAGTCTCCTCGTGCCGTTGAATTGACGACTCGTAAAATTGTTTTAAGGTGCGACATAAACTGTGGAGGGTATGGGGTTAAAGGGTGCTGGATACTAGATCCTGAATCCTTTATCCCCAAGGCAAACAAATTGTTGAAGGGAGTACATTTTTATCGCAATGAAATCAATTTATTTTGGCCACTCGCTGAAGAGGCGATAATTTTTTTTAGTGACCAAATCACTTTGTTTACTGTTTTATTTATAGCTTATAGGGAAATTACTTGAGTTTTTGATACAAAGAAAATGTTACACAGCTTTGAATATATTGTAGTTTGCTGCAAAATATTTTAAAATATATTTTAAATATTTTTCTTAAGCATTTCTATAGTTTTTTAAATATATTCTGCATATTTTATAGGAGAAAACTATTAATTTCTATAATTTTTTGGTGTATAATCATTGTATTTACTATAATCTCTCTTATAACTCTGGTCTCTGAACATAAAATATAGTTTGGTTCACAAAATATAATTTATAAAATTTGCAAGGACTTGAATTACCGATTTTTGTATATTTTATAATATCTGCTATTTCTCTCCTCTCTTCTCTTAAATTTAAATATCAAAGAACCAGCATTTCGTTCCAGTTTTAAATTTAAATATCAAAGAACCACGCTACCCTCATAAATATTATTAAATTTAATGAGCCAAAAATTGCTGCTATTTGATCATCATAACCATTATTGCCGCCATGCTGATGCCGTGTGTATTTCTATGCAATTTAATGTGGCCCACATAAAACTACATAAATATTTCCAAAGCATAACAAAAAAATAAAATAAAAGCGAAAAAGAGCTTTTAATAACACTCCTCACGCTCTAGGACAATGTTTTTGCAGCAAAATTACGCAGCAATTAGCGGAATTACATTTACACAAAAGTTTTGATTTTACCGACAAGCAAACAATAATTTCATGAAAATTATAATGCAATTTTTGTTCGCTTCAGCAAAAATTGGTGCATATTATGGTCCTACAATAATTATAATTAGATAAATTTCGGTCAGCGCAAAAGTACAATTGAAATATTTACAGGATTTTACATTAAAATTTATTGGAAAATTTGCGAGTGCTGTGAGTTTGTAAATCGCAATCCAATGTGGGATGATTCATGGCCCACACAGTTGGCATTAAAAATGCATGACATTTTGACAATTGACGGGCCAAGGAATCGATAACATCAAATATGCATTGGTGGCCCCTCTGGGGGCCGACCTCTCTCTCTGTCAGACAATTTGCAATTTGCTTTTATCATCTTAATTTGATTTGTCGGGTGTTTGTCGATGGTGTTTCGTGTGGGGTTTGGGTTCACTTCGAGTTCGAGTTCGATAATGAAGCGAAGCCTGGGTAAATTAGCAAATGTATTCAATTATTCAGCAGCCTGCCTGGGAGAATAATGTCTTTGCTCTCCTTCCCCCTCGGTCACTGTTTCTATGTAAAATACACTCTGATATAAACCCAAACAGTAACCAAAAAACTAAATCCAAAATGATCTCTAAAATAATAATACAAATTATTATTTCTACGGCTTTCATCCTGCCCAGTTGGAGCTTCATCATTACCTTGGATGCCCATGAGAGCGAATGCTTCTACGAAAAGGCTAATGCCAGCGACTTGGTCACCATATCCTATGAGGTCATGGAGGGCGGCTTCAAGGATGTCGGTGTGGAGATCTCAGGACCTGACGGACAGGTAATGCATAAAGAGATTCGCGAGACTACAGGAAGCTTAACGTTTGCGGCTGCAAAGAAGGGTCTCTATAAGCTCTGCTTGGACAATGAGATCTCCACCTTAACCCCCAAGATTGTCATGTTCCAGTTCCATGTAATAAAACCCCTGGATTACTACGCAGATCCCAAAAAACGAAGGGATGATGTCTTGGAGCACGCCGAGCTGCAGACGGTAGTTGGCCAGTTGGCGGCCCAACTGGGAGCTGTGCGAGTGGAACAGGAATATATGCATTTCCGCTATCGTGGACACTTGGATATCGTTGACAGTGTCGAGAATCGCATCCTGGCCTGGTCGATTTTTGGCCCTATGATGCTGCTAATAATGGCTTTGCTGGAAGTGTTCTATCTAAAGCGTTTCTTCGAATTCAGACGAGTGGTTTAACCTTTCAGAGGGTTTCAAAAATAAGTAAAAAGCTGCTTATAAAGTATGATTTTATGGAGTTTCTATATTTTTAGAAATCCCATCCATCCACTCTACTCTCTTCATAGAAATTCTATTAAATTGCAAGCCATTTATCAAATATTCCATACATAAACCTACTTCCTTTGCGAAGGCAAAGCCCTAGGATGTAAAATCGAAATAAAATTCTTGGAAAATAACCATCAGAGAGATGGATTTCCCCTTCTTGAGCTGGCAGTTTCCATTGCTTTTCCCGTCCTTTTGTCTTGTGAACTTTATTTGCGCGCTGCTCCATTGGCTGCTAGGATACTTTGGACCACAGCGCAGCTTCAGTCTCAGCCTCTCCTTGCTTCCTGCTACGTCGCCCAACTTTTGCTTTCATTTGACGCTGGGGAGCAATATTGTACCAAGTCGGGTGTCCTTTATTCATTCTTCTGGCGCTGCCAGATGCCGCGTCTCGAGAGTTTCCCTACACAACATGCTTCATTTTATTATGCAACAACCAACGGGGAAAGAAAAAAACTTGCTACTTTATAGGGCAATACATATAAAGAGAGAGAGAAACAAAAACCCATAGTGGAAGGCAGCAAAAAACTTGACGCGACATTGTCGTAAATAAGAGGCAAAAACTTTGCCATTGTTTTGCCCAAAAGGGAAAAAGAGGAACGACAAAAAAAAATATAGCGCCGCTAGAAACTTGTGAATGAATATGATAAGTTTTCGTCCAGACTTCATGCCATATATTGGCCGTATTGTATTGGCCATCATAAATTTCCAGTGCTAATCCAATATAGGTGAAGTGAACTTTATGGATACTTGAACCACTCCCCCATCGACGACCCATGGAAAGTTTTATGGTTTGTGAAGCGTGAAATATGCCACAAATTGAGGGGAAAGAAAAGTCACAAGGAAGGAAAAGCCAAGCCAAGCCAAGCCAAGTCCATGCCAACGCCAAAGCCACTTCCTCAGCTGCTTTTCCTGCTTTGCTGATGTTATTGTGTGAATTTAATCAAGCAGCTTATCATAAATCTAGTATAAAAATGTATAAAAAGTGACTTGAGGAAATAAGTTGATATGTAAATAAACTATATTTATTTATAGCTGTTCATAACTCTAAGAAAATTCATGGAAACGTGTTAATATGTTTGTTTTCTTTGACTTTCAAGTCTTTTTATATTTTATAATCTTTCTGAAGAAATTCTCTGACATGATCTCTCCTTTTCTGCTTTCGATTCCATTTCCATTTCGATTTTTCCGCTGCCTCTACTGCCTGTCACTGCAGCCGCCGCAATAACCACTCAGCAGCCAAGCATTCCGACGGCCCATCATCTCTCATCATTATCAATGGCAGGCCGGGATCCTACCCCAACCCCAACCCCATGCCACTCCCAACTTCAATTATGTTTTGCATCCTTCAGAGCTGTTCACTTAATTGCATCACTTGCACAGCCATCTCGGGCTGAAGGCGGCGGTTAGCCTTGGGCTCCTTACGAACTGTGATGGCTTTGGGTTCAGATGTCCTTCTTCTCCCTTCCACATCCTTTACCATTTCCATTGCCATTTCCCACTCTCTTACCCATCGTGGCAATTCAATTTTCTATTATGTCAGGCCGAGTTGAAAGCAATGTAATGTTAATAAAATACTGCCACCAGGCTCTTGGCAAGAACTCGACTGATGCCGATGCTATGGCAACGTAACGTATACGCAATGTGGTGCGCCTTTTGTCCTGCCTACGAGTATTTACCCACAACACAGTAAACACACACACAGAGAGAGAGACAGGCCATATGAGAAGGGGATGGGAAACCCAAAAGGCGAGGTCGGGAGCTATGTTATTTGACATTTATTTGCCATTTCCCTGCATCAGCGGCACCCCAAGCCAGGGATTGCACAGGAAACAATTTTCGGAAATTTATTTAGCTCTTAATCACTGGAAGAAGCTCTATTAAAATAACAGAAATTAAATGAAAAAATTAAATCATATTTGCTGTATTTCTTCTTTAATTTAAATAATAAAATAAGGAATTTCTTAGCTTACAAATGGTCTGAAAATTATCTAATTTTATTCGTAAAACCCCTCTTATTTTTTCTCTCTGTGTAAGAAAACTATGAAGCTGCACTTACCTCGCTTCTGTGGCGCCTGCATGGAGGGCGATGGCGTCGCCAGGCCCACACTCAACAGCTGCAGGAGGAGCAGCATCGCCAGCAGTGACATCAACAGGCCACAGCGTGCTGCTCCTGCTCCTGCTCCTGCTCCTGCTCCTGCTCCTGCTTTCGATCCAACGGCGGCTCCTTTGTTCCGCCCCATCGTCCGACAACCTGCGACGACTCCACTGGATCCTTGACTTTGGTCTCGGTTTTGGTTACGGTTTGGATTTTGGTTTTTGGATTGGGATTGAGATTGGGATTTGGTTTGGAATTGATAGTGGCCTGTGCTTTGATTCCGGAATCCTTTAGAGCGTTTGCTTTGGCACATTTCTGTTTTCGCACTGCACTTTTCACAAATCTCTTTCGCTCTTTCTCTCTCTTTCTCTGCGTGGCACTTTTCCTCTTTATATATTTTATTTGTTCATTTCATTTGTGCTATTAAAATACATCTATAAAGTTGAAAAAGAAAATGAAATAAAGCTCAAGCAAATATTTGTATGAATTTTTCCCCCTTTTTAAGGCCTGCAAATATTTTCATTTCGATTTAAAATTTTGCGCTTTTATTAGGCCATATTTGCAATTAATTAAAAAGCAATTTGCTCAATTATTGATACACAGAGAATTTCCCCCAGCTTTTCCAGGTTTTCTCCGCTGTTTTCGATCATTAGTCATTGTGTGAAAATCCAGAGGGAACTGAAAAATGAGTGAAATCCCAGGAGGCGAAAGGCCGTTGGCAATCATTCTTCATTAGGGAATAGGGGCCAACATGTCAAGGACTTTTCGAGGACGACCACAGAAATGTCGCGCAGTTTTCTCCAAACGTTTTCTCATCTCACAATTTTCTATATTTTTTTTTTTTGGCTGCTTGATAAATATAAAAAAAAAAATTCTTCTCACAGTTGCATTTCCATGGAAATTGGCAAAGGCAGGCGACGCTCTGTGGAGCCTGAAAAATTGCAGCAATTAGTGGTGCCTGGAGGTCAACCAACCAACGAGCCAAAAAGGACACGGACATGGACGAGGAGGTCCTGGCTGCCTGGCTGCAACCTGGCTGGCTGGCGACGTGAGCCAGCCAAGAAATATGTGGCTGAAATATTTTGGTTACCAGTTTTTTTTCTCTCTCATTTTTTTGTGGCTGCTGAAAATACCTTTAAAGTGGGATTTTTTTTCGGTGAGATTGAAATAGAGCTTGTGAGGGGGAAAGTGGGTGACAGCGTTTTGTGAGTTGACAAATATTTGGTTATAACGTTTGGAGATTTTCCTTCTTTTTGGTCAGCGAAAAGGCTTAAAAATACCAAAACGTGTCAAAGGAATTCCTGGGGAGTCTGACAAAACAATAAAACTACTTTTTAAATTCAAAACAATATTTTTTTGTATTGCTTTCATGTTCAAAACACATGTATTTTCCGATAACTCTCCTTAATCATGGTTATTTCCACATATAATGGCTTATATCGTTCACATCTGACCATAAATTGACCATTAAAATTGTATATATGAATGTTTTTAATTGCTTGATAGATGCTCCTTGCGTTTTATGTTTCATTTTATTTTTCAAAAATATCAAAAGCCATTCCTGTTGATATTTTAATGATAAATGTTTGCTTGGCCGAAAGGTTGCTGCAGCTGGTTCAATATTTCAATGGGGTTTTTTTATGACACCACCACCGCACCACCGCACCACCTTTCTCTTCAATTATTTATGCAAAAGGGGAAAAAAGCGGCAATAAAAATCAAAATCGGGGGCAAATTCAACTGTGGCATATGGCGGTAAAAAGGGACACAAAAGGCCTGACAGACAGTAGGAAAAACAAAAGGAAACAAAAATAAAAATAAAACCGTGCGGGGGAAATCCATTGACGGATGTGGCACGCGTTTCTCCTTTTCTCTGTGTATTTGTTTTATTATTTTTATTTGTTTTGCGAAGGCACTTTGTAAAAAATCACGTAGCCCGTGGCCGAGGAGATAAAGGATACCCGCACAAGCGGCACACTCTCGAAGCGGCGAGAATTTAATATTTAATCTTAACGAAGGACATCAATTGCAATTACACCAAAAATACGCACAACACACTGTTCCTTGACGATAAGGAAAATCCCAGCAGGATTCTTCAACTGCTTTCGCTGACTTCTGCAGACGAACTGAGCGCGAATTTATTGCTGCTGCCACACAGGGAAATCCCTTCAATATATCTCTTTATATCTGTATATTATAGGAATATGCCACGACGACACACAACCTCAGGCTTCGGCTGGCCACGGCGAACTGGCCACTTTTCGCTATGATTTTCCCTTCGGAAAAGCCAAGCGAAACCGAAGCGAAGCAAAGCCAAGCGAAGCGAAGCTCTGAATGAAAGTGAAGCTGATTTTTCCAACCGCTGAGCGAATCGGTTGAGAAGAGAGCATAAAAGCTTCAATTTGTTCGTGCTGCTATGGTGGCGGGGGGAATCCCCTGATGCTCTCCCAGAACATCTGACTTTTGTTTACGCTTATCAGCCATCAGCTGTTTCGGGAGAGAAAACTCCTGGCTACTCGCCACGTGGCCATAACAAAAACACGAGCCTTGTTTTGATTCGGAATTATGTAATGGCTAGTGAAAATGGTATAAAGGATAATTAGAGGTGCACTGACAGAAAATTTAAGGTATTTTACAAATTATTTAAAATTTTTTAGCAATTTATGTTGTTTAAAAAATATTTAGAGCTTTGAAACAAAGAAAAAGTTATCAAAGAACCTTCAATAACATTATTTTTGTTTATGTTTCTATTAACTTAAGCTAGAAAACCTATTATTTATCAATATTTATATTTTTAAAACCTTTTATTAGATCATAAAAGCATGAAAAATAATTAAAATTAAATATTTAATGCTTTATTTATGCTTATTACTCATAATTTTAATTATTTTCCTTGCTCTTACCATTTAAAAAACAATTTATAAAAGCTGCCACAGCTATGAATATTTATGACTCTTAATTCCTAAGAATTTATGCTGTTAGAAAATCCTTTACCTATTTCTCATATTAATTACAAGTTTTAAAAGAATTATTGCTGCCTTTTTAGTACCTTTAATTAGGAAATAAAGATTACCCAAAGAAAATACAAAGCAAAATAGGAAGAAAGTGGTCTTAAAAACCAAACATAAAAAGTGAGCAGCGGGCCTAACCAGACCCCCTTTGGCCAGACAGTCCCTTTTCCACCACACTCCCCCTTCCTACTCAGTGGTCATCATCAAGGGCGAGGAGTCCTTTGCGTGGACAGCTGGCGACGACCTTTGCATGCCAATTAGATTGGGGATCTCTCTCGGCAACTGGGACACGGAACGCTGCGCTTCGCTGCGGAATGCCTTTCCCCCGTAGAAACATTCTTCTGCCTCTTCGGCCTCTTCACGGCCACAATAACCTTTAAGTGTTACGGTAACGGTCGAGTTTTTAAGATGGCGCGAAGGAAGAAGGTATTTTCTTTTTTTTTATAGCTGTCAGCCATCAGATTCAGCTGCAGGTTGTCTGTCCTCCTTGTCCTGCTGCTGCTGCTCTCTTTATTTTCTCATTTCCTGGCCAGCCCCATACTCAAGGATGTGCGCAGGTGTCGGGAACAGAAGCAAAGGCAGGTAGAAGCACTAAAAAAAAAGGAGCCATGAGTGCCCTTTTTTAGCTTTTTGCTTAATTTTCGTTTTATGTTTTGACACCGTTGTTTTTTTTTTTTTTTTGGTAAAGTTTTCCAACAGCATCTTTGCCGCATCCTCTCTCGCTTCAGTCACTTACAAGTTTTCCTCGTGTTGCCGTTGACATTTTTATACATCATCTGTCCTTTTTGGCGGCCATTTCCCCTCAGCTTTCCCCCAGTCCCCTTTCACTTTTCTGGCACCTTTGAGTGCCCCCATATCATTCCGTTGTTGCTTACATTTTTATTTAATTTCCAGCCTTTTTTGTACACAAAGTTCTTTCTTTTTTTTCGGTATTTTTGTGGCCCATAAAAAGGCAAGTGTGTTGGCTTTTATTCTTTATTTTATTGGGACCATATATTCCCGGTAAAAATCTGGCAAGTGTGAACAGATAGCAGCCTTTGATCAATATTTAATCGCCACCAAAGGCAGCCAATATCAAAAGGCTTGGGGTTTTCCTACACCAAATAATTGTGATAGTGAAATATTGAAACAAAATTGTGAAACAATTGATTTAAATGACATTAAAATGTACGGAAGTACAAGTAAATACGTGCTGAAAAAATATTACAAATTAATTACTATTCAAAATGGCCGCAGGCGGTCACAAAATGTGTGATTTATGGGCTCAGAAATTACGTATACGCCGTGTGTGATCGATGTGACCACCTACTCTAACCCCCTTTTTCGGGCTGCCATATTGCAATTGAACACATAATAAATATTTATGCAGACAGTACAGCACACACACACACTCTGTGCGTGTGTTTTGTGTTTGCACAGATTATTAAAGTTATTTTCTTTGGCACAAACCGCTTTTCCTTGAAGCCTTAAAGGCTGATGGGGCGCACTTTTGTTTATGTTTGCACACATGAATGTATAAATTACGATGCTTGGTTTTTGTAAACAAAATGAGTTTGCCTGCGGGCCGGGCCACGCCCCTGGGCAAACTGTAGCCTCTCCTTCCCTCTGTTGGCCGCATTTAAATATTTGCGCATGGAATTATTTTCTCTGACATAAAGTGTGGCCAGGTAGACATTTTACAAAGTCAAACAAAAGTTGCCACCATCACTTGCCAAGCTGTTAACCCCGCCATGGAACCTTAGCCGGCTTCCAAGCTCCTCCTCCTCCTCCTTGTTGCCACCTCCTGTCGGTTTTGTGTCCCCATTATCCAGCACCTCCTGTTCCTTCACCTATTCTTTCACTCCCTAGCCAAGGCATGGGGAATTTTAATTAAATTTAAATGAAGATTTATTACATATTTCATTGCCTGGTTGGCTCGGGTCTGGTGACCTTCAATTGTCCTTCGATTAAGCCTTAATTGAAAGCCATAATATTGATTTCACAAGGAAAAAAGAAGGAAAGCATGTTTCTGTTTCTTGGGATGATTAAAGAAATAAATAAATTATTTAAATTAAAATTTATTTCCCTCAAAAATCAAACAGCAAAAGAAAAATCAGTTAACAATCTTCCTCTCCCTGGCCGAAGGTTGCACCGCCGTTATCGAGGAATTGGCGGACGGCCCAGAACCGCTGTCCGTCTCGAAATTCGTCTTTATTACTGAAAGCCTCGGCCGGATGACAACAAAGTGACAAACAAGATTGTAATCCACCACCAGAACGGCGCCGCAGTTGTCGAAAATGTTGCAATAATTCGGAGCCGAGAAAATGGTGACCAGCTGGCGGTCAGCAAAGAATTCGTAGCCATCCTCGACGACCTGATGGGCGCGTACAATTAAACTGAAATTGTGCTGCTGCAAGAAGCTCTCCACCACGCTGACCCCGAAGGTGTAGCTAACGCCCCTTTCGTTGGGTGCCCAAGCGGTGGGACCTTCCTCGGGATCCGACCACAGCAAGTCACACAACAGACCCTCGCTGGGCACATCGGTGGGTCGCTTCAGCGACTTTATATCGTCGAGAGACTTGAGAAGTGGACTCAGACCCCCGTGGACACAGAAGATGCGATCTCCCACAATGGCCGCCACGGGCATGCAGTCGTAGCAATCCACAAAGGCCTTCCAAAGCTTCACAGTGTACCTACGCTTGCATTCGTCATAGAATCCATAAACTCGATTCACATCCGATGATTCGTGATTGCCGCGCAGCATGAAGAAGGTCTCGGGATAGCGAAGCTTGTAGCACAACAGCATGGTCAGGGTTTCAATGGAATTCTGTCCCCTATCCACATAGTCGCCCAGGAACAAGTAATTAGAGGCAGGCGGGCAGCCGCATTGCTGAAAGAGCCTCAGCAGATCCCTGAACTGACCATGCAGATCCCCGCATATCTTCACCGGCGAATTGAGCTCCAGGAGCATCGGCTGGGCGAGGAACAGTTCACGGGCTGCACTGCACACGTACGTAATGGTTGACTCCGTGAGGCTAGCTGCCCGGCGATTAGTTATGTTCTGAGTCTTCAACTGTTGAATCATGTTGTCCAGTGCGGTCAGTCGATTCTTCTCATCCCTTTCCCGGTCATCCTTGGTTTTGCTGGTTCTTGGCGTAGAAGAGTATCGATGGTTTGACATGGTTTTGGTTTGAGTTTCTTTGGTTTTATGTTTTAGGAAGGTAAACTTTTTTTTGAGTGATGATGGGAAACATCAAAATTTAACATTTTTCTATTCAAATCCAATTTATTATTTGATCAATATTCCGAGCTTTTATGCGGTTCACTTGGCTGCTCGCCACTTCAATTTGAAATCGCTTTAGCCAAGACTTTTTACCCACCATTTCTTTTGCCAATTCAAGTTACTGCTTCTCCTCTTTCTGGCCTTATCTGTTACCCCTTGACCGTTTCAATTATCAGACACTTGGCATAAATTTTGGCGAAAACAAAAAAACACATTCAAATGTAGGAAGGAGGCGTCCCTCTCGATAAAACAGGGAAAAAGCGCCGCAAAGTCGCTTGTTTACTCGCTGTTGAACCCTGAACTCGCCCGCCCACTCACTCACTCACTCACGAACTCACTTACTCTCGGCCCGTTTGTTGGCCAGAACGCAGCTGCATTTTGGCCACTCGTAATCCCAATCCAGAGAGCTTCCTGCACTTGTAATGCGGCTTAAAGCGAGTACCATTCGGGGCCATCTAGGGTTTTATACGAATATATTTTCGCTTGGGAAAAAATGTCCAGCCCACTCCCAGTTTTTTGGTAGCGCATTTTGAATACATTTTTGAATCAGCGTCGGTCGGTGACGATGTTTACTTTTTATGTCACTCTTTTTCGGACCCAACTCCAGCTTGGGTTTTATGCGATTTGTGTACTTCCGGCGGCTGCTGGTGTGCGTTCCCTGCGTGGGTTCTGTGTGTGTCATGTGTGTGTCACCACTCGCAACTCGCCTGGCAAACCAAAACCACTCGCAGTTGGTCCGCGCCCCAGAATGTATTTAATTGCAAGCGGCGCTCAAATAGGATTTGTGCATTGTTTTCTGCGGTGGATTTAATGCCATCTCCTCCTCGTTTCCACTTTCGAGCTTGTTTTTGCATTCTTTTTTCTTTTTGTATCCCCAAACCCCGCAGCTCTGCTCCCATTTGGAATCTATTTTAATGTCAGTTTAATTCAATGCCCTAGTGGTTCTCTCTAATGCGCTGCGGGGAGTTATTTTGAAGAAGAGAATGGGAATAGTGAGCTGGTTTGGGTTCTGGGTTTCACATCCCTTGTGCGGCAAATGTAATTAAATTGTGACCAAAGTGGGATAATCCCCTGCGTTTTTTTCGATATGGGTACTTAGTAAGCGTATATCTGCTCTCAGTGGGGATTCTCCAGAGCTGGACTTCATTTTGACTTAATTTCTGATGCTTTTTGGATTGAAATCTAGTTTAATTGAGATGGATTTGGGATTTAAATTAATTTATAATAACTAAAATATATTAAAAACGCTGAGCAAAGATATATAAATAAATAAATCTATAAATAAATAAAATAACAAGATTATTTTACTTAATTTTAATGAAACCAAAACCCATTTAAAATGTAATCCTCTGACTTGAATCAGTGGCATTCCGCACTCAATTGACTCAACAGAAAAGTCGAACAGCTTTCAACCATCGCTCTCTTGAAATCCCAAGCAGCTGAAGGCGCTTGGCTTATTTCCGTTTCCGCTTGCTGCCATATTTTGTGACTCCCCTCATAACCGCTTTCACCTCTTCAATTCTGATCCATTTTTACCTCAGCAATGCAATTTTCAATTGGAAAATGAAGCAGGGCAACGACAGTGGCACCGAAGGTATTACAGAAGGAATATTATTTTGATTTTGATATGAAATACTTAACTATGGAAGGAGTTATCGATTTTATATCGAAATAGAAATCAAAATCGATTAAAAATTGAATTTTTTACGATATTATCGAAGTCACAACTGTACTGGATATTTTCGAAAGTTTTTTTTATGAATATATATTTATATTTTGCTGTTAGTTTTAACATAGTTTCTTTCTCTGCATGAGAGCTCGAACAGTGGACGAGGGCATAGGTCGTGTGGTTGGGTCAACGCTGAACTACTTTTCTGCTTTTCAGCTGGTGCTGCTGTCGTCTCTCTTGCTGCTTTTGTTGCAGCCATATTTCCCCCCCTTTCCTCATCTCCAGCTTTCAGCCCCATTGTGTCGCCGGAAATATTCAATTTTCAATTTTCATTTCGCTGGCCAGCAAAAATTGGCAAGCGACGAAAACAAAGGACGTGGAGAATAGAAAAGCCAAGAGCGGGAAAATCTGCTAAGCGCAGTGAGTAGTGGGATTGAAACAAAGGGAATGTTGAATGAAAGAAATCAATTCGATTATTACGTTTTTTTCCCCCCTAGGTTTTTCTCTCCTTTGTATTTTGCCGGGAATTATGAAGGTGCAACGCTGCTGACATAATCTTAATGCATTACGATTTTCCCTCAGGCCACAAAACCCGCCCAGGGCAGCCCAGGGATTGTCATCTTAACACAATTAAGCGCTCAGCGGGATATAAATTTATTGAAATATTATTTATGACGTTGAAAATTGCTGGAAGCCGACTTTAATCCTCGTTACTTACTCACACAGGCCAGCCGGGAGGATCCCTCCTGCTGGGCATGCTTCGGTTATCGTTTGTTTTGGCCATTTTCCAGGGTCATTAGCTGACGGCCACGATGATGATGATAATAATGATGATGATAATGTTGATGTTGATGCTTGGGTCTGGGCTAAAAACTTTCTGGAG
This sequence comes from Drosophila truncata, assembly GCA_008042515.1. Taxonomy (NCBI): domain Eukaryota; kingdom Metazoa; phylum Arthropoda; class Insecta; order Diptera; family Drosophilidae; genus Drosophila; species Drosophila truncata. Next base: position 60,043 of record VNJQ01002368.1, read on the forward strand.
CTGGCATCTCCAGCTGGGTCAGTCGCACCGCAAATGAAAATTGTTTTCTGGAAGGCAGCACAAATAGGGTAATCATAAATTTAAAATTATGGAATATACAACTAAGGAATGCTAATTACAATCATATATGTAGGTCTTTAAGGCTTTAAAATATTTTATTAATTAATTGAAGCCATTTTTAACTTTACTTCAACTCCTGCAAACAACTGCTCGTTGTCAAGTTATAACCAGAGATGCATATATCCCCAGGACCTTGCCACTTATTAAATAGCCTTCAGGATTTAAGCTCAAGCTGAGTGGCTTCCCTCTCTCTCTCTCTCTGTGTGTGTAGTGCCAAGATACCGGGGTCAGAAGCTGGTTTTAATTAAAATTTTAATTTATTTTCTACCATTTCGTTGGTCTTCTCTTCCTTGTTCCTTTTATATTTTTAATATATTTTATTCGCTGGCCATCAAACGTGATGAGAAACACGGGTGTTGGGCTGGGAGGTGACATCAAGTGGCCGAAATTAAAATCTGCAGCAAGCTCTTGACACTTGGAGGGGAGTAAAGTGGAGGTGTCAGTGTGAACTATACATAAGTGACAAAAATTACGCATACGCACTGTGCAACGCCACGTATAATGAGAGCGCAACCAGGTCGCAAATATATTGAAGTGACTGCGTGTGTGTGCGACTGCTCATTAACACTCTGTCGAGTGGTGTGTGTGTGTGTGTGTGGGGTTAAGCTTCAAGTTGGTGCTCTCTGGTGTGAAGCAGAGACTCTGAAAGATGAGAGAAGGACACGCGTGTGTGCGAACAGTAAATCACTGAAAATAGCTGGCAAAATAAATTCCACACAAGATTTAGTAAGACATAGACATAGCTATCGTCTAGTCCCTGGCTCCATGCTTCCTTGCCCTTCTTTTCAGTCCAATCACTCTTTTACTTACAGTCTAACTTGTGTAAGTTGAACTATTATAATTTACAGCATTTTTCTTTAAAGATTTGAAATTAAATTTATTGTAATTAACATTTAATGGGGGCTTATATTCAGTTAATATATTGATAATTAAGTTTTTTAATGTTTTTATAATAGAAAAAAATATTAAAACCAAGGATCTGTGAATGTTTAAACTGCTAAACAATTAATTATATACCGATTTCCTTAGTTACAATTACAGAAATAATATGTAAAGCTCTTAAAAAATAATAAAAACCATCCTTGAGGCTTCATTTATGAACAATTTTCAGAGAACCCACTTAGTTTTGATTAAATATTAAAAAATATATGAAAATATGTACCTCCAAATCCAAAATAAAGTCTATTTTAGGCCCTATTGCCTGTGTTTTAGGCCGGCAAAAAGGTTTTTGCCTACATTCGGCGCTTTCAGACTGTCTCTCTCAGTGGTGTGGCTGACATTTAGCAGTTGCTTGACACACACACAGACACACACAGGATAGTGAGTCCGTGAGTCCTCCTTCTCCATGTGATATCCACTTTTGGTTTGGCGGAGAGCCGAAACGAAACGAAACGAGGCGAGAGAAGGCATCATCAAAGACTCCGAGTGCCAGGGCACTTGACGTTGACGTTGGTGGATAAGATGGCCGGAGGAGCTGGTTGCCAGAAAGGAGATGAAGCTGGATGAGCTGGAGCCTGCCAGCGATAAGCGAGTGGATATTGATGGACTGCACCTGGGCACGCGGCGTATGAGTAATGTCGAGCCATGTTAGTTAGTTGGGCAATCCTCTTTTTTGGGGCCAAAAAAAAGAAAGGAATGATGCAATTTCCAGGCCACAATTCACCATTTTAATGGGCTTGCCAGACAGGCAGACGGACAGACAGTGCCATTGCAGTCTCTCCTTTGGCCAGTGAAAAATGTAGAGTAAAGCAACCTCATTAAATTGAAAAATGTCTACAATTTGCAGGACATTATGTCCCGGGCTAATGCATGCCATTCTCTGGCCAAAGTAGACCATGTCCTTGCTCTTCCTCACTCTCCCTCTGTATATATGGATTTTATATCGACGGCTGCTGTGTCTCTACAAATTGTTCAACTTCTCAACTTTTAAATCTCTTTGGTGGTCATGTGAACGAACGAGCTCAATCTATATGGATATATACGAGTCTCCTGCGAGTATATGTATAAATTTGCAGTGTTAATGCAATTTTAAGCTGCTTTATTAATGATTTTTCTCTCTTTGGTTTACCATACAGCTTTCAGAAGCGATTGCCGCATTCGTACATTGGTTTAAAAGTTCATATAAAATGTAGAAAATTATTGGGAAAATTGTAAAACATTAATTTTTTTACTTTGCATCTTTTGGACTGGATTTTGATAGCCGGAACTTGGGAATCCTTGCCTTAGATAATAACCGACTTGTGGTGGTGGTGCATAGGGATACATCATGGCAGGATTAGGCGCATAGTCAGAAGATATCATAAATGGCGCCAGCTGGGATAATACATAAGAGGTGGCTGTAGCTCCTCCTCCACCACCTCCTCATTGCTGGTCATTGCTGGTGGTGCCTCTGGAGTATATCCCAAGCCAAAAGGATCCTTTGGGGTCTCCAGTAGTGCCTCGACTTCCGTGCGCTCTTGCGTAATTTTACTTTGGACTTTAGTTTAATCCTTTTTAGAACAAGTCTTCCCAGATTTCCCTTGGCAATTTCCACATTTTTGGGGGTTCCTTCTGCTGAGATTTCATTTAATTTTGGAAGAACTTTATCAGCGATCTCAACTTTTTGACTTTGGACTCCTTGAAGCTCGTTAAAGGCCAGGAGCAGCAATAGGCAGCTGTTTAAATAAATAATTTCATTACAATTCATAGATTATATTCCTTGGGGAAAAACTTACCATAGAAAATTTGCCAACTTCATCTTCCACGTTCCGATTGCAACTCATAGAACTGCCAAGCCACAAGCAGCTGTATTTATAGTAAGCTGAGGCATCTCACACCATCTCGTATCTGGCTTATCAGGTCAAAGATGATTCCACGGAGATCACTGGAAATTTGATAAGAAAATATGCTCTATCTATTTTTGTGGTAGAATATTGCGTTTGTTTATTTGTAAAAGATGTAAAAAATATACAAAACTTAGAACTAGGCATTTTGTAACTCGTACATTGAACTAAAATATTTCTTTCCATTTTTATTCCACTTTCGAACCACTGTTCCCTTCCACATATCATAAAGCAAAAGTTATTGGTGCAAAAATCCTGAACGCAGAAGGAACCCTTTTTTTCCTCCCCATTTCATGACTGTGTAAGTGAGACGGGCAAACATTTGTGTCAATGCATCGATAACCCGAGAACAAGGACGAAAATAACAACAACAACAACAAGGAGAGTCAAAGGGATCAGGGGCCAGTAGCTGCAACAGGAGTTGGAAAAGGGAGATCCAGCGACGAAGCCAGAGCCAGATCCAGAACGAGCTCAGTCGTCGGCTTTCTGCATTTACTCGCATGCATTATTGAGCATTAACCTCATTTCACGCAGTCAATTTACGGCATTAAATTCTCGTCTGGCCGGATCTACTCCGGCGAGCAGGGCAATGGCCTAAGGATTTAACGAGCTGCCAGAAGGATACACACACCGCCCCCAGCAGCTAAGGCCGCTCGGAGCTGGTGATAATGATAATGATGATGATGATGCTGGTGTATGTGTTGGTGTTGGAGGATGCCAATGATGATTTTACAAAACTAATTCGATTTTGATTAGCCTGAAAACACTAGCGGTGAGGAGATTTAGTCCTTGGACTTAACAGTTATTGAAAGTAGCTTAACTTACCGTTGGCTGATGGCTAATAAGTAGCCCAAGATGAAGAGGAAGAATGGAAAGGCGACACACAAAACCAGGCCAAGAAATTGAAAACACTTGAGGTGCACAAGTAGAGCTAATAGCCAGACTAAGTAAGCTCATAAAAAACTGAGGAGATAGTCCCAAAGTGGGATAAAAAAGTAAGTCAGGGGAAGAAGAAATCCTAGAAGTCAGTAATGCCACGACTACTAAATACCTGGTAAATAAGGATAGATTAAATAGCAAATTTAGAGTGGTTTTAAGGTTTTTTCTTATGGAAACTCTATTAATATTATAAGGTTATTTTTAGAGTTTGTTTATAGACACAGAAGCTTAAGTAAAAGCTAAGAAAAGCGATCAAAATTGTCAAAAATCGCTTAAAATATTATAAAATATATTTATGGACACAGAAAATAAGGTAAAAGCTAAGAAAAATGATCAAAATTGCCAAAAATTTCTTGAAATATTATAAAATTACTAAAAATAAGAAGAACAAATTATAATAAATATACAAAAAATTATAATAAAAGTTTCTTAAAGCCTAATAAACCCCAAATATTCTCTTAGAAAAATTAAGACTAGAAAAAGAAAGAGAAAGAGATAGAGAGAGAGTATAAAAACTAGGAGGCTGCCACTATCCTTACTTATTTTTCTCGTTGGTGCCATTGTAATTGGATAATTAAAGAAATGTCTGGGCCACAAACCAAAAAAAGAGAGAGGGAAAAAAATAAAAGAGAGAGAGGGGAATACAGAACAAAGACTGTGTGAAAAAGACAGACAATGAAATTAAGATGGCGAAGAAAAGAGACAGCTGCCAGAGGTCCCTGTTGGCTCTTTATGCCCCCAGAACGAGCGTGTTTGTGTTTGTGGAAAGGCTATTAAAAGCATCTAAACGTTTGCTAAAAACGCTAGTATAATTCACTACTCCCAAGGAGGACGACGCAAACATGGCACCGTTTAAGTAGCCTTAGTAACAGCCACCAGCTGTTCACTGGGAAAACCCAAGGCGTGTGAGAAAAACCCCTAAAATACATACACACAACCAGACACATACATTATATAAGCAGCTTTTCTATTGTCTCACTTACTTAATTTTTCCAGCGAGAAACCAAGAGCTGAGAGCTGAGAGCAGCTGCAACGTGAGGACTGTCCTGTCCCGTGTTTAGGATGCTGCAGAAGCTTGGAAATATGTTGGGAGTTATGTCATAATATTTACAAGAAATAATATATTTTATATTTTTAATTATATTTATATTTACAAGAAAAGAAACTTACAAATTTAATATCTTTATTAGTTCTTCAGTTCATTTATTAGTTTTTCTGTACTGAAAGTTATCCCTATTTACTATCCAGATTTGGGTAACACCTCCATAAGCTGGCGGGGAATGACTTTTTCCTCGAATGGCAGCCATTTCAAGTGCTCGCTGGACCGCCTTAATTGCCATATGTTGCAGAGATAGGGAAAAATGCCGAAACTAATGGCCAATTGCCCGAGGGCAAATAGCATTTGGCTGCTGTTAATGGTTCTGGACAAACATGGGAGGGTCAACACTTCAATTCCAGAGTCAGAGTTCACTCTGTGCGGGGTCACCGATGCGCGGAGGTGACAATTGCAGGTTCCTAGACGTTGTGGCAATTAAGTTATCTTTGTGTGTGCAATAACCATCATAATCAATCATCGTTTAACGGCGGAGAAGGATAACAAAGCGGGCAACACCTCCAACTAGAGCTGCATAATTCACAGGCGGGGGGGGGGGGGGGAGAAGGAAAATGGGAAATGGAAAAACTCTGACTTTGGCGCGTGACTAAACGAGAAATGCAATGCAACATACACACACACACACACACACACAAAAAGGCCAAAAACTGTTGCCAACAAATGAGCTACCAGCAGCAGCAACAGCAAGGAATAAAGGATAAATAGCAACAGCCAGGGAACAACCAGGGAAAGACCAGCTTCCAGGACACTAAGTATGATTTATGCGGCGAGTCTCGCTCCGCGTGGCAGTCAAATTGAAATTTACACCAGAACCTTGGCAACGTGCCCCGTGATCTGGGCTCAAATGAGTTGCAATCCTTGCAAGGATTGTCGCCTTGAACACACATAAGCACTGGGCAAAAAATAAAGGAGAATTTACCAACGAAGAGAAAAGTTTGCTAGTTTATTTTAAATATATATTATTTTCTATACAAATAATTACTATGCGAGTAGCATTAATATTAATTGCATTATTTTCTTGTAATTCCCTCTGAGAGAAAAGAAATTATAGATTACACGGTGTGACATATAATTTGCCATTATTTATTTAGTATTTAGAGCAATTAGTGACTTTTATGATTAAAAATTGATCTCTGACTCTAAAAGCCAGATAAGGAAGTGGCGGCAAGCCAGCAAAACTATAAATATATTTAATCAGCAACAAGAAATATAAATATAAATATGAATTGAAAATAGAGCAAGTTTTTTATATATTAAAATGTTTACATTGGTTTTAAAATATTAAAGTTCTTATATATGTATCTTACTATATTTTATAACATTATTAATTTTTAAAGAATAAATACCCAATAAATAAATACATTTTATTTATTATTATTACTACTTATTATTTTTTGTAAAATCATAATATTGATTTAGATATTTTTACAAAATTCCCTCTCAATTTCCTGAATTCTTTACCCTGCCAACATTGGTCCAGGAAACAGATACACAGATCATTATAACCAACAGCAAATCCGTTGTCCCCGAAGGACATGTGCTTCGAGATTGGCTGGGGGAATGGCCAGTCGTATCCATACCCAGAATCCTTCTATTTCTAGCTGGCTGCCAGTTGCGCTTCAATTTTCGTTTGTTTCGCCGGATTATCAGCCGAGCTGAAGCATGAAAATTTAATAATACACAGGGACCGGTTGCAGCCAGGACCTGCAGCAGCAGCAGCAGCAGCAGCAACAGCAGCTGCTACTCCTTCTGTTGCCCTGGGGTTGCTCCTCCGGTGATGATAAATTCTATTTAATTTCTGGGGGGAACGAAGAGATTGAAAAGCAATGCCTGGCGGATTTCTGATCTGATTGGTAAAACTGTTTTCCAGCTCTCCGAAAAATCCTCTAAAATTAATTGACTGCTTTTTTGGGGTCAGAGAGAACAGAGAGCACAACTGTACCCTGTTTTATTTAGCAGTTAAGCGACCGAAAACAATCCACCGAAACAACAGTTAAAACCCCAATCACATGCACTTGCATTAGGTGGGGGAAAAACCCAGACCCACTCAACGTGTCATTTAACATTTTGGCTAATAGTCCGCACATTGTTTCTCTATTTCCAAAAACGGGGAAAATTGCCAAATGAAGAAGAAAGGCAACAAAAACCCCTGAAAATAGCAACTGAAACTTATTTCATATCAAATGGTGGTGGCCCAGAGACCCAGGGGAAGGTGGCTAAAACCACGCCAATTTTGGTCAACATGGTGAATGAACTGCAAAATCAACTCGCTTCAAAATGTGGTCGGTCAGCAGTATATATATATATATATATATATAGTGCTACATGTGCATTGGAACCCAACTAAAAATCAGTTTGAACGATATTACGTATACGCCGCGTGGAGCTCTAAGCGAGAATTAACATTTAAATGCCGCAAATATAACGTTACAGGTTTCACGTCGTTTTTGCCCAATTGAATAGGAACATGAGGGAAATGGGAAAGCAAACGCTTGTGATCACATGGAAATGCCGGGACGATTTTATAGGGGAACATTTGAAGCAAATTGGCAAATATATGGAGCTTACACAAATAAGTAAGGGAATAATTAGAGATTAAAGGGAACTCATAGAAAGCGGGTGGGTAAATAGTACTTTAAATTAGGATTCTGACTAAAATAATTGAGCATTTCTTTCTACTTATATCTTCTTTAGTTTTATAAATTACTATACTCTAAATAGCTTTGATATTATCTTGCCTATAGCCTTAATTTTCTCTGCCTTAAGCTAATAATATTCCTTTTCTTTGTACTTTTCCTTTTTTCTTTTTTTTCCTTTCTGTTAACTAAACTTATTAAAGTTGGCTTGGCACTCAGTGATTCTGATTCTGATTCAGATTCGGATTCCCCTCTTTATGTTTGCCTTTGTTCATTGTCAGTTGAGTTGTTCCTCACCTCTGCTTACATATTATAAAATATTTTGCAGCTTGTCAGGTTCAGATTTGAACTCAGATTCAGATTCGGCTTCAGCTTTGACTTTAGCTTTGCCTTTTTGGCTTTTACTGCTGCTGCGACTAGAGGACAAATTTTCGTAGGAACAAAACTTCGTTTGCCTTTCAACTCGGCGCACGAAATCCTTGACAGCCTTTCGCCAGGATTCCCATGCCCTGCCTGCCGCTGCCTGCCGCTGCCTGCCGCTGCCTTCCTGCCTTCCTGCTTTTCCCATTGCATTTGATTCAATTTGCGAGCAGAGCAAAAGTAAATCAACAAAAAAATAAGGAAAATGGAGAGGAAAATAGGAAAAATAGGAAATGTACGTATTCCATAAATTTGCTGGCACTTCAATCTCCCGTGCCCTGCCTCTCTGCCTTCCTGTCCCTCTGTTGTTCTACGCTCTATTTATAAAATTTAACATTCCGTTCTGGGTTCCATGGTGATTTTTTGTGTTATATATATATATTTTTTATATTTTTTCTTTATTTTTTTTTTGTTTTGCGTTGGCTGTGCCAAGTTTTTGCGGCTTCATTGTCAGTTTGCTGCTTCGTGGCTGCCGCTTCTTCTCCATTTCTTCCAAAAGCTTCATTTCCATTCCCTTGTGTTTTTAATAATGCATAATTTGTTTTATAACTAGGTTCTCCCTTGCCCTCTCTGCCATCATAATCCCCATTTTATCTATGCTATAGTATGACTCTTTATATATATGCTGGCCAAGAAGAAGAATATATATTTTAATCAAAGCGAAAACAAAGCATTCCATTGTTAGAAAAGTTATTATAAAATACTTTGCTTTGTTGGGTTTCCTCTTTCTTTTTTCTCCGGGGTTTGGTTCATTTTCTAAAGTGCCTAAGAGTGAGAGAGAGAGGAGTGTGAAAAAAATGCCAAGTGCCGGGACAACTATTGTCTAAATGTGCATGAAAAATGCAGTCCAGGTTTGATATTAAATGTCGCCAGGGTTGAGGAAAAATAAGAGCTCGGCTTTTTTTAATTATATAATATTTATTTAAATTTTTAGAGGTGTTTCTGAAAATCAGAAAGACTGAAAACAGAGAAAATTTCGTAAAAGCAATAGGAAAAGACTGGAATCCCTGAAATATTTCTTAAACCCTATTTTCTTAATTAAAAATATACCAAATTAATTTTTAAGGCCACATATAATATTAAAAAAAAACCTTAAAGCTCAAAACTGATTTCACATAAAAACCTTTCCCCCAAAGTGTTACCTGAGCCGCTACAAGGAAGTTATGACCAAATTATGGCCTATACCTTTTATGAAAGAGCCTGCCAGATATTTGGTTATAATATTTTTTAGACCCTTTACCCCTCCGGGGGAGGAGCACACTTAAAATGTCATTACCCGGCCTGGCAATTTGGTTTTCGCTCACAGTTGTGCCCGAGTTTTCCCTTCTCGCTTTTCTCTCTGTCTTTTTTTTCGCAGGAAAACTCTCATAAAAAGCCAAAGTGAGACATAATAATAAAGCAACAAAAGACAATTCAGCTCGTAAAAATACAAAATAAATGTTATAAATGTAGCCATAAAAATTACAACAACAACAACAACTGGGGGGATGCCTGCAACCTTTGGCAGTGGAAAATATTTTTAACTGATTGATACGAAGAGCGGGGGCAGGAGGGGGAGTGTGGGTGCTGCGTGACAAAAACAATATAGCACACACACATGAACACACACACACATATGTGTATTCACAGGAACACGTGAATTGACATAAAGGAGGAGCAGAGAGGAAGGAGAATGGAAAGTGGAGACTGGAGAGAGTAGGAGACACTGACGAGTGACGCCGAAAAAGCGGCAAACACTCACACGCAGACAGACGCGCGTGGAAACAAATGAGAAAAAATATGTTACAAAGTGTCGCACATGACACACACTCCCTGGCACCCACACACACACACGCACACTTCTGTCAAAAAACACTGCAAGAAAATAAGAGGGAAGTTAGGTAAAGATATTTAAGATTATCAAAAAATCTATCTACAAGTCTTAGTAAAAAATTCTTTTTTAATGAAAAATGGTGATTCCTTTCTCCTTTTTAATTGAAAATAAATATTGAATAATTTTCTTGCTGTGCACAGACTTGGTTGCACACCTACAGGAGCCCAGAGCCTGCCACTTGCTCGCCTCGTCATGTCCTGGCAGCAACTTTTACATTGTTTGGCTTCGAGCGTTGTGCCATTTTTACTTTGGCTTTCATGGAAGGGTGGGAAAGGGGTTTAACGGGAGGGGAAGTGAGGGTTTCGGGGAAAGGGGGTTTCGGTTTTGGGGCAGCAGTAAGGGTTTTCCTTTTTTTTTTTTGGAAGGTGCCGCTTTTGTGTCATCCTCGTCGACGCATTCGTGTCAAATTTATTTCTCTCCTCTCCTTTTTTTTTGCTTTGTATTTTAGTGTAATTTTGTTGATTACAACGTTGTTGTGTGTGTGTGTGTTTGTGTGTAGGAGTGACATCGTTGAGTGTGTAATTTATTTGGAGTGATCCTAAATTATACATGTGTGTGTGTGGGAGTAAAGAGATATGGCCAAAGGATACTCCAGAATTATATTTAAAATCCGTGTTTGCAAAGCCAAAGCACTAAAATTCGTACAAGTTTGGCTTTTTATAAAATTATATATTAAATATTTACAAATTTATACAACTAAATGGCTTTTAATTTGATAAAAATAATGCGGAGCCTCAAAAAGTATGCTACACCTTCATTACTTTGTCTCTTTTATCTTGGCCTTCTCTCTTTTTGGCCGCTGGCTAACGATTTTACGGGCCACATTATTACTTTTTATAAGGGGGGGCAGCGCACAAGGAAAAGTCATGTTTTCCAGGCTTGTTAATATAAAAATCGTGGTAGCAATCCCCAGACCAGGACCCCCAACACCCGCGGCCAGACTCAACGCTGAAATGTCTAATGAAATCTAATAAATTAAAGAGATTTATATATAAAGCTGAGCTGCTTACTCCCAAATATATTCCACCCCCTATACAAATATATATATGTATATCTGCTTTCCCTCCCCGCCAGCAGCTTTATTTCGTGTTGGCAGCGGCATAACTTACATTATGTTTTGCAAATTATTGGCCTTTCGGCAGAGTGTAAAATTCTTGGAATAACAACAAGTGTGAAAGGGCCTCCACCCCCCACCTACAGTTGTGACACTCTATTGTCCTTTGAAGGAGCTCTCCCCAAAGATGAAAGATATCGGGATAAGAAGTTTAAGTTTGCTGAAACTCAAATCAAAGTCAAAAGTTTTTCAAGCACGCTTTTAAAGCCCCGATAAAATGTTTTATTTTTATAACCCAACTACAATCAATTAAAATTGCTTTAAAATTGCTTTAAAATTCCTTTATTTTTACTGTCTCTGAAACCCTCTGCTTGGCACCATAAAACTTTAATTGATTTTCAATGTTTTTCTGGCCCAAAATAGAAAAGGGAAAAGGAATAAACAAGATTAGAGCCAGAAATGGCCATAAATTCGAATGGCAAAACTGGGCCAGAGAGAGAGAGATTCCCTAGAACCAGATTCAGTGCTTCTAGAATTTAATCAACCCAACTGTGTGACAATCCTGGGCGAAAATCCTTGTGGGGCCAAGCCTCCTATAAATCTTGTGCCGCTTTAGAGAAGGTGCAAAATTGTATACATAAAATATTTCTACTTATTCGCATTCGTTGAGGTAATGTTTTAAAAATGATTTATGGATCCGCAGCCCCATCTTGCCGGAAGGAAGGGCATGTGTGAAAGAGAGAGGATAGCAGAGGCAGCAGTAGCAGCAGTAGCAGGACCAAGGACCCCGCCAACACCTCAAGTGCTCGGCCAGCCATGCAATTACATATATCAGCCAGGCACTCACAGCGGGGGGGGAGGGATGGGAAACTCAGGAGCCGGAAAATAAGGAAGCGCCTCTCCTCTTGTTATTTTTGTGCATGTTACAGCAGGGGCGAATGCATAAATTATTTAAAATTACCCGCAGGAGTCGCCGCCAAGACTGCTCTGCTCCCGACTTCCGTGTAAAGTGCGTGTTACATTGAACAAATATTATTTGGAGTGCAATAAATATATGATAAATGTCTTAAAGCCGAACCCCGAGAGTTTCCCCGGGGAAAGTTAATCAAAGTATGTGAGAAATGGGTATACTTTGGCAAAGAAACTACATAGTTTACTGGGGTCCTTGGCAAACTTTACTACCATAAACAATGGGGCTTAACGTACATTAATCATAGGGGTAAATATTTTCTTACACTTTGAAATTAACTGCATTGTTTTGGAAAGTTTTTAAACTGTTCTAAAGGGTTTTGAGGTCTTTGGAAACTAATAGAGTAAGTTATTAATATCTCTAGATATTATTTCTGATTAAATCGAACCCTCCTCTGCATAATATAGTAAAGATTCAGTCCTCTTAACAACATTTAATATTCACATAACACTTTCCCTTTATTTTCGCTCTAAAAATACAATTTCAAAACCTGTCTTTCGTGCCCAATTCCGTAACAATGATGATTTCCCTCTCGGCCACCAACGCCGATCTCTTCCACATATAATGCAAATGCAGGACACTGCAAAAGGCAAAACCCATGCGAAACAGAAGCCGCCTGTCGGGTATGACCAGGCCCAGGATCTGCAGTCCCGGCTGCAGGAGAGGTATCTTGGAGTCTGGGTCCTGGCACCGCCATCTCCACTTCCATTTCTTGAGCTCGAACCAACCGTGCGTGGCCAGGATCTCGTCGAACTGCAGCAGCTGGGCCACATGCAACCATGTGGTGTCCTGCCGAACGCGTGTCATAGCCTCCAATTGTTCCAGTGACACCAAAAGGGATCGCACACTGTTAACCTGAACGGAGATTTGAAAGAGACGCCACCACCGGCCACTGGACAGGGTGTAGATGGTGCTCAGGTTGTAGAGAAGGATCAGCATCAGCTGGGGACCCAGGCACCCGATTACCGCCTGGGATAGCGTCACATACGCACGGTGCAGGCGCTGCAGGGCCAACAAATGGCGTTCCAACCTTCGAATTTTTCCATAATTTCCACGCAGGATCTCCAGGGGCAACTTCTCGCCCACGGCTGCCATTTCCTCGTCCAACACCTGAAAGGATTTGAGCAGCAGAAAGATAGCAATGCTGACCAGGTGCGAGGTAACGTCCATCACCCAAATGGCCATAGCCACAGGCACCACGAAGAGTAGCATAAACAGGATCTTGTAGGTGGTATCCGTGGTTATCAGCAAAGCCATGTAGAATATCCTAAAAGTGAGGAACTTCATCAGCCACTGCAGGATGGCCAGCCAGGACATCCGTAGCTTCCGACGACAGCAGCGATAGAGCTGCGGTGTGAGTCTCAGGAATTCATTCACCAGTCGCGTTCGCTCCTCAACAACTCGCCTGGGCTGCAGCATTATCGAGCAGCTGAAGCCAAGGAGCTGCATGTGCAGCATCATTCGGTAAGGATCGGCCAAAGTCAAGAGGAAGAAGTAGGCAAAGCACAGGCCAATTATCCTGGCAACTGCAACACTGTTCTGGGTCAGCCGCACCTCGTTTCGGTCTGCCATGTAACGGAGACGCATCAGGCCAAGGCAATGATACTGAGCCAAGTAGAAGCGCAGCAGGAGAAGCACGTGATAGCTCAGGTAACGGTTGCTCAGGCGGAAGAGCGACCAACGCCAAAGGGCCATCGATGAAACCGAACTGACGTCTGAAGCCTCAGCTGTGCTGGGAGCTACAATAATTGCCATCGTTAGTTGGATAATGTGTCGATAATATAGGCCATTAATGGGGTCTATTTAGGGTTAAGTGGGAGTGAAATGGTGGCTTAGTTATTAGGTATAAGGGTGTAGGCTTTCACTGGCTTTACTTGAGTGTTAAGCTGCCAGAATATTTATTTATTTCATAGCTTCAGCCATGACTGACGTCAAGGGCCTGTCTACCAGGGAAAACTCTCCTTCAAGGGCTCTATTCTATAGTAACTATAGATGTATACTTCACTATTTCATGCACTTCATCAACACAATTTGTTATGCAATTAATTTGAGTGGCAAAAAGTGAGGAGAACTTTGTTTGAAAGGCGCCAAATGGCGAACGAACGCTTGATGGCTGAATATGAAGTCTGGTAAACAAGTTTTGCATAATTTCCATAAAATATTTTTCATAAACAACTTGAAAAATGGAGAAAATGGAAAAAAAAGAATAGAAGTGAAGTGAAGAAAAGACCACAAAGAAAACAAGGCAAACTCGCAGCGGTAATTAAAAAGTTCACAAAAGAGTCGACCAGAGACTTTGGAAGAATCTCGTCGACGCCGTCGCCTCGATGACAGAGCACAAAACTTGCCGATTGAATGCAAAATGTCCTCGGACAAGGAACTCTTCGTTGCCGCCGCCAATGCAAATAAATTAAAAAAAAGCAAACTGCAACTCGTTGCCAAGTTTGTCACCGCAGCAAAATAATACAGAAAAAATGGGATTATATATATTTAAAGCATCCTACATAGATATAAAAATATGTTGATGGAGGGGAGCAGCAGTAAAGAAACCACAAACTGCGGTTACTGCGGTTACTCTGGTCAGTGGTTGTTACTTTGCCTGTCTCTCCTGTTTGTTGTTGTTGTGGTTGTCCTGGCATCGCTGCATCCTGGCATCCTTTAGCAGTGTCAGTGCTCATTATTATGGCCAGTGTCCAGGCATCGGAAATTGGAAAAGTTGTCGCCTTCTTGGCAGTTGGCACTCTGCTGCAGTCAAGTGTCCATAAATATGCAAAAAGTTGTCCATAAATAAGGATATAGCCGAAGCTGAACCCGGCAGGGTCAAGGCAAGCCAAGGAAATATATTTTTAAAGTCATTTTAAGCCCAGATATAATCTATAGATATTTCATAGGTGTTAAATATTAACCACAATTTATTTTATTTTAAAGCAGAAGCCAGAACAGCTGGCAGTAGCTGCTCTCTGTAAAGCTCTCTCTCTCCCTCTGTGTCCCAAAAGCATCCCCTTTTTTTATAAAAGGACTCTCTTTGGGACCAAAAGTTGGTTTTCAGGGGTAGCTTGAATTTATCTGAACGGTTTTGAGAAGGGAAAATGCTATGTTTTCTCTTAAAATTAAAAAGAAAAACTCTGCAAAGACATTAACTACTACTGTCGGCTATATCGCGTCGCAGCCAATCGACCAGCGCATCCCTGGCACACTCTGCCTCTGCATCCAGGCATAATAACTTGCATATATCCCCCAGCCAGTTGCCAATAATATAACGCTTAATGCAGGGCATCATGCCCAGCTCACGCAACGCCTTCAAACAATGCAACTGCAGGCGGGGATTGGTCTCCGTTGCCTGTAAGATATGACCCACATAGCAGGGCAACATGGTAAACTCCCGGCTTCGCCACAGAGCCTTCTTGCTGTGCAATCCATTGACCAGGGCCAGAACCAGGTACTCCCAGTTTTGAAGAGGCAGCAATTCCCAATTCCCCTCCATTGTTGCAAAGATATCGTGCAGGAGTTTCACTCCATCCACATCATCGAAACGCTTTTGGCCTTCGGCACAGCGGAGCAGCAGGGCGAAAGCCTTGGCTGCCATATCCCGGAAATCTGGCAAACGTTTGAGAATCCTCAAGTGAAGCAGCTCGAAGAAGCCCAACTCCAGACCCTGCTCGGGGGCCACTTCTAGCAGGTGACACAAATGATTCCACAAATGTATGGGATAATGAGGTCGACAGGGATCCTGCTTGAAGATGTCGGCCAAAGCGGAAAAGTTTTCGGGGTCCTCTAAAATAATTCCCAGAACTAAAAGAAGGAACCTTTTTATTATTAAATAATATTAGGGTTTCTAAAATGTCTGGAATTATTTATTTTAAATAAACTCACCCTTTGTCTTGCCCGTTAAATTGCTGAGAATCTCCGAAGCCAACTCATCTTTTATGTGTTCCTGATTCTTAATAATCTTATAAAACTCCACGCGAAGACACTTGCGATTGGCAATATTTTCGGCACCATTCAAGTTACGTGAAAGAATATCTTAATAAAAGGATATATAAATAAAAATATATAAATATATATATAATTATATCAGTAAAATTCCTAAAACTCACTATAAATCTTGAGGTACATCTCCCCTTCTCGGTATTGCTCCTTGTGATGCTTCAATCTTAAACGCATAAAAGCATTCTTTAACCTTTTACAAAAGGGAGAAAACAGTATTAACTTAAAGACCACTAAAAATATCTTACATTTCAACCCACTTTCTCACAATATCATGTTCTGTAATAGCAGTCTGAGCATTCAAGGGATTCAAAAGGAATTCTGTTAAGGAAACAATGGCCTTCCAGTGGGTCAGGCGAACATCGCTGTTCATTTCCTTCATCAGTTTGGGCAAAGCAAACCAGCCATAAGCCAACTGGGCTCGGTCCCCAAAGTATGTGGAGGCTGCCGCATTGCGATCGGGAAAGCACTTGCATTGATCCCGCTTCTCCAAGGCCTCAGTCCACTCTGAGGATCTTAGGATTAATAAAATTCCCCTTTACGTAAACCTAAACTTACCCTTTCTCTGCTGATTGTTGATCATGCTGGGCTTTATTACATCCTTGACTTCAAGTTGCAAAAAGTTATTACGATATCTCTCCAGCTGCTCCCACATTTTGTATAAGAAATTTTATTAGAGGCGGAAAGGAAATATGGTAGTATGATTTTTGTTCACAATTTAAATGTCTGACTTTGATTTTGAAAGCTAATACACTTGATTTTGTATAAAAATCAATATCCTCTTTTTATTTACATTTTAAACTCTGGAATATTCAAGTTATCAATGGCCTTGTCTACATGATCAAAGTTTAGGCTATCCAGAAATTTAGCAATTCCCAGATTATCTTCCTTTCTTGGTTTTTTGGTTGTTGATTCGGTAGTAGATTCAGTAACAGGTTTTATGGTAACTAATGTCTCTTCAGTGGTTGTTTCCATTTCTTCTCCATCGAGCTCTGAACGACCGAATATGGAGGGACTGAGTCTCTGTAGCGTAGCCAGTGGCGAATTCTGCTTTCTCCTTAAACTATTGCCTTCAGCTATGACAATATATAACCAAAAGGATTAATGCTGCTTTTTCTAGATAAATGTCACTTACCTGTGGCTATTAATAACAAGGAGAGTAATACTAATCCATTGAGCAGGTTCATCTCTGAAGTTAAATTCTATAAATGTTCTTAAAGCAACGTCTGACTTTGTGTTACTGACTGGCAGTATTAAAAACGGGCGTCTTTTTATATACAAGCCAACTAAAGACTATTTTGCATAATGTAAAACATAATTTTGAGAGCTAAACTTAAAGATTAACATCTCAGAATCGTTAACTAATCGAAGCTTTGCCTACCATTCGCATATTAGTTCCCGGAATAGCATTTTACAGTGTTTGAATTTAATTTCTTCTGCCAGAAATCGGTATAATTTATGTAAGAATGTACAGAAAATAAATGAAATATTTTATGTTGCTTAAATTTATTTAGTTAAAAATATTTTGAATTTAATTGTAGTTTGAAAACGTCTTTTAAATTATGAAAATAATATTTCCTATTAGGTGTCTAAATCGTTTTTAATCTATTGATATAAGCTCATGGTCTATGCTGGCGGTGACGGTGACGGCGACGATTAGATTGCTCGCGGTTCTTCCTCCTGCGAGGCCTTTGCAGCTCGAACATGTCATCTAAATCCTCCTGGTCGAAGCTATTCACAAGCTGGTCCAGATGGTATTTGTTACTTTTATTTTTATTAAAAAGGGCTACTGGTGTTGTTGTTATGGTTCCTGTTCCTGATGGAATTGTTCCTGTTGTGGTTGTGGCTAAGGGACTCGGAGAGAATATTGTTTCCTCTTCAAAGAGATCTCCATAGTTTCCTCGACGTCGCAAGTTATCCTGAGTATTTCTCCGCTGCTTAAAAACTTTAAAGTTCTGCCGTCTGCTTTGATGGCCATCAGCTAAATAAATAAACCCAATAGATTAATATTGCCATCTATCATAAAATTACCGGTTAGTTTTACTTACCACTAACGAAGGCTATGAGGCAGAGCGCTATGAGTAGTCCAGTTAGCAGATTCATATTATTCACAGATGGTCTTCAGCCAACTTATCAACTTTTTAAACTAGCTGAGAATATAAAGGCCTGCCGCTTTATATACCCTCAGAACAACCCAAGAAGGGCTAATATAAAAGACATAATCTTAATATTTAAGAATCGTAGGCTATCATTTGCATAGCAGCTTCCATATCAGAATTAGTATGCTTTTACCATACTACTTTTTATTACATATCCAAAAGATAAATATTAATTCCCACTGACCTACATGGTAATAATGATTGAATAATTAATAAATTATTTGTAAAACGTGTGTAGAAAATTTTGAAAAGATTATTTTTCAGGCTGTGAATGTTAAAAGTTTCATCATTTGAATTTTAAATTTTACTTTGAACAGTATATTGCATTTACACATTATTTTTTTATTTAAAAATGTTCAAGCATTTGCTACGGAATCGATAAGGTTTTTTTTATCATATGGTTCTACTGGCGGTGATGCTGGCGGCGGCGACTGGACTGAAGACGGTTCTTCCTCCTGCGACGCCTATGCAGCTCAATTATGTCAGCCAAATCCTCTAGGTCGAAGCTATTCACCAGTTGGTCGTACGCCAGATAGACCTCATTACCTTCCTCCTGAGAAGTAACTGTTGATGCCGGAGATGGTGACGGGGATGGTGATGGCGATGGTGATGGCGATGGTGATGGCGATGGAGATGGTGACGGCGCTAGTGTTGGTGTTGGTGTAGGTGTAGGTGTTGGTGTAAGTTCCGGTGATGGATATGTTATAATGAGTGAGTCTGTTTCAATATTATCTCGATAGTTTCCTCGGCGTCCCGAATTGTTTGGGTTATATCTACGCTGCTTAAAAACTTTAAATTTCTGTCTTCTCCTGTTTTGCTGGCCTTCACCTACGATATTGAAATATTTAATTTGCTTTGTTTTTTAGAATTATAAGCTACTTCTACTTACCACTAACGAAGACTATCAGAAAGAGCACTATGAATAGTCCAGTAAGCAGGTTCATGTTCAAGGTTGTATTCCACGGATGATCTGTACCCAAGTCCCCAACTTTTTTAACTGGCTGAAATATAAATTAAAGCCCCTTTATATGCCACCAGAACAAGCCAAAGAAAGGCTTATTTGCAAGACATAATCATAATCACTTATAAACCATAACT
The DNA here is from genome assembly GCA_008042515.1 of Drosophila truncata. NCBI lineage: Eukaryota > Metazoa > Arthropoda > Insecta > Diptera > Drosophilidae > Drosophila > Drosophila truncata. The sequence continues at coordinate 79,235 of VNJQ01002368.1, forward strand.
TAAATATTTTATTATCATTTGCATAGCAGCGTCTATATCGTTGGAATAGAATGCTTTTATCTTGCTACTTTTTATTACATATCCAAAAGATGAATATTAATTCCCACTGACCTACATGGTAATAATGTTTGAATATTTAATGAATTATTTTTAAGACGCGTGTACAAAATTTATGAAATATTATTTTTCTGGATTTTTGCAAATCAGCTTAAATTTATTTTATCCTTTGCAATAACTATTCTTTGTAAATAGTAAATTAATACAAATTTAAATTCCTTCTGAAAATACTCGTGCTGGAAAGCAGAACAATATTCAAAAAAATTCTGTAAGATTTGCTTTAATAAGAAAATCATGATTAAGGAAATAAAGTACAATAAATAATAGCATTTTTATTTCATAGATAAACTTGATACAGATTTGAAACTTTTGCATTAAAATACGTAAATATTTTAATATTAAGGCATCAGAGATATTCAAAAGTCGATTGGACTTCAAAATTTCCCTATTTTTCTCTTCTTAAATAGGCGAGTTGAAGATGGTCCCGAGGAGCTTGTTTGATTTAATGTTGGTACTTCGTGTTTTGTTTCTAATTGTTTAATTCCCGCTGTTGGTGTTGTTGTTGTGGGTGGAAAGTCATTTCCGAACTCATCACTACTTAATTCAAGGGGAATAATTTGTCGTTGCATGAAAAGCTTCAAGTTTTCCCTGCTCCTGCTTTGATAGGCTTCAGCTATAATAAGATTAACCAAAAATATTAATCACAACCTGGATTATCTGTTAGGTTTTAGTAATTACCACTGACGAAGACAATTAAGCAGATTATTATCAGTTTTCCAGTAAGCATATTCATGTTGGAGTGCTCTTTTACGAATGATCTTAAGGCTGATGCTTAACTGACCGTAGAGTTCCAAGCCTACCGTTTTATATATCTCCAGAACCAGCAAAACAGAGAGAAGAGTTTGCATAATAAAGAGCATAATCAGGGCTAATAGTGATGAATATTTTAACATCTTTAACATAGCAACTGGCATCTGGCAGGAATTATCAAGCTCGTGTCTAACTTTGATTTCGTATCATTCCCATTCAAAACAAATTTCAAATTATAAGATTTGATAGAAAAAAAACAAAACAAATTAAAAATTTTGCTAATATTAAATTTAAACAACCATAAATTAAAAATTATTTATTACCATTTTCAATGCTCTCCAACTAGATATGTTTAATCATAAAATGCACAAATTCAATATTAGTAATAATATTAGTAGAAATATTATTAGTTAACTTATTAGTTATTAGTTATTATAAATATTATTAATAATATTAGTAGAAATATTATTACTACAAACAAAATAGTTTTTCGGTATATTTAACTCGTTTTAAGTTCTCATTATTTGCCATAATAGGAATCGTATTTTTCTGGAGTCAAAATCGAATTTTACTTAATTAGTAACACTTTTATTTTCACCTAGTTATTTTACAGTTTATTTCATGATTTAAAAACGTACAAGAACTGGCAGCGGGATCGAAAAGGTTTTGTATATGTCGTCCAGTTAATATACGCCCTGGGCTTTTACTGGTGGTGATGCTGGCGGCGACGACTGGACTGACGACGGTTCTTCCTCCTCCGACGCTTGTGCAGCTCGTTCATGTCATCTAAATCCTCCTGGTCGAAGGTATTCACCAGTTGGTCGTACTCCAAATAGTCTTTGTTTTCTTTCTTTTTATTAGATAAGGCAGTGACTGATGTTGATGTCGGGCTTGGTGATGGGGTTGTTGTTGTTGTTGATGTTCCTGTTGTTGTTGGTGATGTTCCTGTTGTTGTTGTTGTTGGTGATGATCCTGTTGTTGTTGGTGATGTTGTTGTTGTTGGTGATCTTGTTACTACTCCAGTAGGAGTGGGTAAAGTATCCTTTTCAGACTCATTTTGCAAGAAATCTTGACGTCCTAAATTGTTCGAATTAAGTCGCCTTTCCCTAAAAACTTTAAAGTTCTGCCTTGTGCTTTTATGACCTTCAGCTAAATAAACAAAACCAAATGATTAATATTGGCATCTCTTTCAGAATTATCGGCTAGTTTTACTTACCACTAACGAAGGCTATGAGGCAAAACACAATGAGTAATCCAGAGAGCAGGTTCATGTTTATTCCTCAAACGATCTTAAAGTCAGGTGAGATGTTTTTCAACTGACTCTCCGGTTCAGGGGGCCCATTCTTTTATACCGAAGAACCCCACAACGTTGACCGACTTCTTTGGCAGATTGCATAATTCTGAAGTATAATAAATGTGTGTTAAGTTAATCTGAATATTCAAACTCTTTCATATTCTTATAATTTGCATACTAATATTAATATTTATGTCTTGGTTATTCTTTTCCTACGTCTTTTTGGATTGCAGTCAAATTAAAACCTCGAGAGCCATTTAAATATTTTTAAATTCAACATTTAATTAATAAACAAGTTATAGGAAACCATATTCTCTAAAAAAGAAAAGAAAAAACGCATAAAATTTAAAATCAAAAAGTTTACCAAAGTTGCCAGATTCCCCTTTTTATTTTATCGCAGCGTTGCCACACCTGCTGCTAAAAGCTTAAAGCTAACTGCGCCGAAACAGAACAGCTGGCGGGCAGTCGGCAAAACTCTGTTAACTCACTTCGATCAAGCGAACATATAGTTTTCCGACCCACAGCAACTGCACTTGCTAGCCGCCGCTTCAATTGAATAATACATGCAGAACGCGAACCGCGAACCAAACACTGAAAACCGAACTGCCGGGCCGCGAATAAGCCCCAGAAAGTGCCACAACACTCCCACTGACCGCCCCGACGACATTCGGCAAATGCAACTGCAACTGCAATTACCTCTGCTCCGCGGGTGGAAAAATGTAAACAAACGAGTGGAAATCTTAAAGTTAATAAATAAATAAATAAAATATCGAAAAAGCGCAAAGCTATTGTTGTTGTTGTTGTTGTGCCGGCTGAATAAATTGTAGTAGTGTGAGTGTTACATCCCCATGTGTGTGTGTGAGTCTGTGTGAGAGCGCGCGCGTGTGTTGGTGGCAGTCAGCAAGCAGACAACAAAAGAAATTTCTGCCGCTCTTGTTCTTCTTCCTGTTCGTCCTCCTCCCTTTTATTCGCCTAGTTACCGTTACTTTCTGCACTGCCAAAATAGAAAGGAGAAAGAGGAAGGGAAAGGAAAGCCTAAAAAAAATAAACTGACGAATTTCTAGCAGTACAAAAATATAATACTTATCCAAGAAGTTAATTATTACCGAAAAAAGCACACACACAACAAAGATGGCCTTGATAAGACTGGCTAGGTGAGTTTTTCCCTGTTTAAAAGAAATGCTAAATATATGGGATAAACCCAGTTGGGGGTGTTCCTGTCTTTGATTTCGATTTAATTCTCTAAAACCAATTGACAAATTCTATCAAAAACTTGAAAATTTTTGAATTATTAAATATATTTCTTAAAAAAAGTAGGTGTACATTTTTAAATCATTGAAAACTTCGGCTTAAGAGCTCTTATTTGTTATTTTTAGATATTTGAATATTTCTACTAAAAAATTTAGCTTTAATTTTTAAATGATTTCATTTTAAAAACATTAAAATAATTGTTTACCTTGTATTTTGGTTGAAATCCAATGAGGGAACACACCTATTTTATTATTCCAATTCGTGGGAGACCGGCTTTCGTGAAATTGCCCTGCTAAAAAAGTCAGGTCCCACACTCTTTCACTCTTTGCTTTACCACTTAACAAGCTGCAATTAAGAGTCCGTCCAGGGGCGGAGTTTTAACTGGAAATGTGGGTTTTAGTATTTCCCCAAAGAAACCGAGCCAAAAAATTGATTTTTCATCCTGGCTGACCTCAGCTGACCTTATTTTTTATTTTTCACCGCAAAATTGTTTGAGGAGACTAGAAAATCCGACCCTGGCCTTTTTGTTGCGTCGTCTTGGTCAACAGTAAATCGCTTAAGGCCGCCCCGTGTAATAACTTTTACGCAAATATTTATTTCCACAGAGAGTTGTCGAGTTGTTGATATTGGATGTGTGTTGTTGGGTTGGTCAATGCACTTTAACGCCCCTGAAAGGCACCTATCTGACAAGTATCACTAGAAGTGTAGGAATCTGGGATTGTTTTTATAAATTTATACATATTAAGATTGTAAAACAAGCTTGGATTTTATGTTGAATATAAAATGAAGGGTAGTAAAAATATTTCCCAGCCGAAACAGCAAGGAATATGTATTTATCATAAAATAATATCAATAAAATAGTGATATGACCAGTAAGAAAATTGCAAAATTTATTCATCTTTCTATTCTGAGCTATAAAAAGTTCTATAAATAGCTCACAATAAATCTGAAATTCTAATAATTAATTCTGTGTTAGATTTTATTAAATGTTTTATTGTTTCAATAAGAATATAAACTATTTATAGGGTTACAAGCTTCTTACTAAAATTTATAATACCCTTTAAAAGTATATTAAATTACCAAAGTCTGTATTTAGCATCGTAATAGTTCATTCATCGCTTACTCCGATTTGGTTTATATTTATTTATGTACCATATGTTATGTTTACACTCGCAGAGTAAACAAATAAATACACACATGATTAAATTAATCGAGACAGCGCAAAGGCGTTAAATCAGCGATCATTTGATTGATGGCCCGGTGAATGATTGCCCTCGTGTTCAGCAATTCGAATTGGGGGCCCTTGTCTATATAGTATAGAGTCTTTAGTGGGTTATATAGTCTACATTCTAGATTACAGAATGGATTAATGGCGCTTGGAGCTGGTTCAAAGTGGTTTATATTGCTTTGATTTGTATTTTTAATTGCGGAATACACAATATATGTAGTACCTCTATACCTGTGACTCACCACCTGACAATTGCAATTTGATTTCCAAAAATAACTCCCAGCCTTTTCAGCTCAAATTGAGATCGGGCTGCTGTAATTGAGTGTAATTGGAACCGAAGCCAACATGGGGCTTCTCCACTCCGGAGACGACTTCTCTAGGCTGACAGTTTTCCCCCTTTGGAAGCTGTAGAAGTGCAGCAGATTCCACAGTGTATATATCTGTGCATCTCAGCCCGATGGCCCCAATATGTCCTCATCTGACCTGCTAGTTCAATTTGCACACATCCCATAAAGAGCATATATATATATCATATATAATATATAGAGATGCATCCACAGAGAGTCGCTGAGCAATGGAAACTTTTGTGGGGCACACAATAAAAAGTGTAATAAAAGTAAAACGGGAGGCTGCATTGATAAAGCGTGTAATCTATATGACGACATGGTCTCGAGTTACTATATAAACACTGCTGCTGCTGCTTATGATGATGCTGCTGCTGTTACTGCTGCATCTGCTGCTGCAAATGCCTTGAGTTTTATATATTTACATACCAATGCACGTATATGAATAATCTCTGAATCTCGACCTTATTGTTATACGACTCGTGCTTGGCGACTCTTTAATTTAATTATGACTATTTTATTAATTGAAATGCGTAGTATTCTATAAATGGAAACCTTCCCTTTGTGTTGTCCCCACACAAATAACGTATAAGAAAAAGCTTCCATTTAAGATCTGTGCTTTTTTACTTTATATTTTTCTAACCATAATTCATAACCAGAACGGTGTCAGTTCGATTTGTCATTCCCTGCCAGATAAGTCATATTTCGTGACGCTGACTGATAAGGATAACTCTGCAAAATGCACCTGATTGATCAATGGGAGGTCTTGGCCATCCACTCGTGAGTTTATATTTTTTTGGATTATAGATAGTAAAGTAGCTGGAAAATTGCGCAATTTTATAACTTGTCACCGAGTTGTACTCATTTTTTCCCACACAAAAACCTGTTTTTGCGAAAAGCCGACAAACAAATCAGCAGCCAGCCTCCTCTCTCTTTTAGCTACCAACATTGTAATAATGTGGAATATTTTTAAACTACAGTAACTGCTCTAATTTGTGGATTTTATGTGGGAGTTTCCACTAGTTAAAGACATTTCTAGGCTTTCTATTTGGTGTGAAAAATTAAGAGAAATATCTGAACATTTCTCTAAGCTAGAAGTTTTTTTAACAAGTGTTAATCTTATAATTTATTCATCCATTAAAATACTGCCTTAAAATTCAACTACTCCTTACTTTACATTTAATACAAATGGAAATTAACTTTATGATCTAGATTTTAGATAGTTACAGCCCCCGAAAATAGTTGATAATTTCCGTCATTTAGTCTACAAATTATTTTTAATTTCAACGCCATAAGCAATTGTTCCGACTGGCTATAAATCAAACTGTGAGAATTTTCTCAGACAGTAAAGACCCGCAGGTTGTAATAAACCAAAATAAATACATTATTATTGCCATGATTTATATAAAGAGTCTATAAGTTTATAGATTATTTTTGCTGAACAATTGAATTTTTGCTGCGCACAAATTAAAGATCAAACAGAAGCGCAATGGTGCTTGAGAGGCCACAACGAAGAGGGAATACTCTGTACCCTCCGAAAACCCCCTGAAATTTATATTTTAAGTAATACAAAATAGATTCCGACTTGAGCCACCGATCTTAGGGTATTTTCTCTTGAGATTCCAAAGCTATATCAGAGAGTTGACCAATGAATGCGCAATTGGCTGGCAATCGGCATCCACATCGGCATCGACATCGTTGTCTGGTTTTCTGATTCCAATTCTGGCTACAGAGAGTGCGGGAAATCCGGCTGAAAGCAGTTTTCACCAAACTTATCCAAAGTCAAGAGCATGGCGCACACGAAACTCACGGATACACCGAACCGAACCGAACCCGATACCGATACAGATGCATTGGTAGCACCACCACTATACTATATAGCAGATATATAGCAGACCCACCAAATCAAGGGTAATACTGCCATTGTATTATTGCATTGCAAGCCGGCGAGGAGTTGCTCGGTGGAGAGACGTTACCCTGGCCAAATAGGGCCGCCTGACTGCGGGAAGGTCGTCATACGTTTTTGGCCCGACTTTTATGCACGCGCCTGTCTCCCCCCGGCACGCGGGGCGTATGCGCAATAAATATATATAATTTCGTTGCAATCCAGCTACCCGTCCGCCAGTCAGTTCTGTTTCGTAGCTCTCGCTAATTTCTATCAATTGCAAATGGGCCCAAGCCAAGCCTCAAGCCCAAGTCGTGTCGTCTCCTCTCCAGGACCTTGACTATAATCATCTGTAAATAAATACCAGTATATATATTATATAGGTGGCAATTAGCAAAGCGAAGGGGAACTCAATTGCCGCAGACGATTCTTTCAATTTTCTTTTAAATTTTAAATGCTAAAGGTGCCACGTGATTCTCTTTAAATGCTGTAATTACAAGGCAGTGTTTACTATTTATGTAAATTTCTTGCTTTTTTATTTATTATTGAGATGGGAAAATAACAAAATAATTATGGAATTCATGGATAATGAAAAGTTAGAAAAATAAAATAAAATAAACATAATAACCTTAAAGATATTATTGAAATATATCTGAAAATTGAATTTTTATTAATATTTATATTGATAGCACAGATTTTTATATTAAATATAGAAAAAATACTTCGATATGTTCTATAATAAATTCTAGAATCTAGATAGAATACTAAATTATACAATATCCTCTATTTAAATTGTTATTTTTAGCTTCTTTTTTATTTTATTTTTATTTTTCCCTTCAATTAGTGTTATAGTTATTTTTAATCTTTTGTTATTTATTTAGATGGTTATTCATTAAAGCTTTATATTGTTCCTACCTCGATTATTTATTTAGTTAATTGAGTGTGCTCTCTTTTTGTTAAGTGATTAGTAATTGCTTAGTTTTATTGTTCTGCCACAATGTAAATCACACTTTCGTGCAATGTGTTTTTCGTGGGATAATTAATGGGGAATGTGTAAAAAGGGGGCTTGTCATCACTTGCTGAATGAATTTTGGGAGGGAATATAGGAGATATAGAGGGGGAGGTGATGACCAATAGGGAAACCTGTTGCTGATTCAGAGGGGTTTTAAGTGAATCAGATAATTAAGAGGAGTGGAAAATGAAATGGGTTACTATTTGAGGTTATATTTAACCTAAATAAAATTATAAAATGTATCTTGGACTTCCAAAAAGTAAACTAAATATTTTTCTAATTACTTTATAATTGATTACTTTAAGCTACCTTTTAGAATCATTTGTAGCCTTTAAATTACCTCCTTGATACCCTTTTAAAATCCCTAGACACTTCCTTATACTTCTATTTCCCCATTGTAATTGATCCTTTTTCCAGTTAACCTCCTTTCCGCGTGCAAATTGCTTTGTGCTCCACTGGCATTCCACTTGGCAATTTGTTGCAATTTTCTAAATATAGCTTAACCCATTAAAGTCACTTAGAATGCAAAGTCGACAGCGGTTGGACGGACTCGTAAAAGTGAATTTAAAAAGTTGTTTTCCTTATATTTTTTTACCCTCCAATCAGAGCAGACGACGAGAGGCTGAGGATGAGGAGAGTTCATTCATCCAATTTGGCGACTTCCGCATGTGTTCCGAAAAGCCAGTGAAAAGCGAAAGTGTCTGAATGCACATTTTCCCCCCTATCCCCCTCCCCCTTGTCGCTTGTCCATTTAATCATTGCAAATTTTATGCAATCTGGGGGCGGCTGGCTGGCTGCGCTGCTGATCTTTTTATAACCACTTTGTGTGTGCCATATATCAAAAAGCAGAGCAGATCATGTCAGGCCTTTTTTTCGTATGTAATTCAATTTGATTAAAAGCGTGCGCCAAAAGTGCATTGACTCCGAACACTCGCTGTCGCTGTAGCTTCTTTCTCTCTCTCTCTCTCTCTGGAAATTGGAAAATTACGCTCATCTGAAAAGGAGATCTAAAAAACAACAAGGAAAACCCTCAAGGGGGGGTTTGTAATTTAATGCATTTACGAGTAAGTGCATGGTGCCAGTGCGGTCATTTGATGACTATCCCAAAAGATGGCACGCGATTCGAACATTTGTCTCTGACTAACATGGTCCCCCAAAAGTGAAGGGATATTGCTTTTGATAAAACAATTTAAAGACATTAATTGTGGGGTAGAAATATAGGAGAAATATATTTTGCGTGCTTAAAAATGAAAGGGTTTGCCAGAAACTCTTATTCTTCATAAGAAAATATGCTGAAAAATCCTCTAAATGCTCTGAAAAAAATATATTTCTCTAAAAACTTGAATTCCCCTTCAATTTCGCCTCAGACAACGCTAAACTGCCATCAGAAATCTAAGATAACCGGTACAATTAGTGAAAGTAAAAGGCAGCCTGCAACTCGCTTTTTTTATCGACCAAACAACAGGCAACAGCAGAAGGCTGTTAACATTCAAAACTCCCGCCAAACTCAAAGCTATTAAGTCCAAACAAAAAAGGTGGCAACATTAAATATTAGCCAAAAACGTCTAGTGTGAGAATTCTTTAACCGCGTGATATGGTCACTCTATCATTTTCCCCACTAGAATTTTATTTTCACCACTAGGATCGCACGGTGAATTTCATTTTCACCACTAGGATCGCACGGTGAATTTCATTTTCACCACTAGAGTCACTTATTTAGCTAAAAAATAGCAAATTTATTTTGCAAAATAGCCAAAAATACAGACCCCCGCTAAATTTAGTGTTTTCCAGCCAGAAAATAGCCGAGTCGGCAACACTTCCACAAAGTTATTGAAATTTTCAAAATTTCTGCCAAAAATGACCGTCCAAAGCAGCAAATTGCTCCTGAAACAGATGCCCTGCAGCCTGGAGGAGCTGGCCCAGCTAATTCAAGAGTGCCGGCTGATTGTCCCACGCACCCTCAACTCCTATGGCCGCAAACGAGCTCTCTTGGAGTACGGCGACGCGCACGAGGCGGCAAAGGCGCTGGAACAGCTGCAAGGATTGAGCGAGCAGCTGGACAAGCCCCTCAGCATCAGTGCCTTTGGACCAAGGGAAAATCCAGCTGCTGGCCAGTCCAACAAGGCCACGCAAACTGCCAAGGGAACAGCAGGAGGAGCAACAGAAGGCGCGGATCAGCAGCCGGAAATCGACAAGTACGTGCGAAGGCTTTATGCCTGCAATAATCATTGTGACTTTACACAGCCGCCGCCGCCATATCTCAGCTACAGTTACCCGCCCATCAATGCGGAGATCCTGGCCAGGATTGGCCAGCAGCTGCAGGTTAATAAAAGCTTCTACAATCAAGTTTTGCACCTGATGAATCGCATGAACCTAGAGCCGCCTTTTCAGAAGCGTTACTCTAGTGTTTTGCTAGTAAAAAACCAGCAAAATGTGGCCACCCAAACGGAAATGGTGCCCAGTGATACCGAAAGCGAGCTGGAGAGCGATGACAATCAACAGGAGGCTGGCAAAACCAAGGCCAAGAGGCTGAGATTACTGCCTGTGGTAGCCAGCGACAAGACGATCAAGAGAACCCGCCACATGCTGCAACAGGCGGCTGCCCAGCAAGGGGCAAGTCACTTGAATCCACAGACAGAAACCCCAAAAGCCGCCTTGAAGGCAAACAAAATAGAACTCAAGCTGCCAGACAGCCTGAAACCCAAGCCAGAGCTACCCTGCTCCTCCTCCTGCCCAGAGCGTCGCCTGACCACCAGCGAGCTTCAGGCTTGGCCCATCTACAAGAACTACAAACAGGGCGAGCCCAGCAACAAGCTTTACATCAAAAACCTGGCCAAGAGCGTGGACGAACTGCAGCTAAAGGAACTCTATTCGCGATTCACTTCCGTTGCCAATTTGGACATCAAAGTGATGCAGCAGGGTCGCATGAAGGGTCAGGCATTTGTCACATTCCTAAACGAAGGATCAGAGGTGATAGCCCAGGCTCTCAACGAAACCAATGGCCTGGTGTGGCACCTCAAACCCATGATTGTTTGCTATGGCAAGCAGCAATAAGTTGAGCCAAGAAAACCACGCTTTAATTTAGGTTAGGATCCTGTTTACCCATTTTTTTTTAATTTTTATCGATAGTTAGTAGTTTCTGCTTTTGTTTAACTTCACAATCTGCTTGGTTGTTGTCTCAGTTGAGAGCTGTCAAAGGCCTCTGAACATACAAACCATTATTTTTTTCTAGAAAATTATTGTCTCAAAAAAAAAAAAATTAACCTAAAAAAAAAAAGAAGATAACACAAAGTATATTCTCATTTTACAGGCAATTGGGCCTTATTGACACAATATACGTGGACGGAGCCCGGCCAGATCCAGCCAACGATCCCGAGGACTCGCTGAACGAAGCAGAAATCACAGCCGCTGCCAGCACGGTGCCCACAAAGAGCAAGAAATCAAGGAAATCCAAGCAATTGGCCATGCAGCCGTATACCTATGTGATTGCCGTGGACTTTGAGGCCACCTGCTGGGAGAAGCAGGCGCCACCGCAGTGGCGAGAGGCGGAGATTATAGGTTAGAATTTATTTAACAAGAATTCGGAGTATTTAAATGAAAAGCAAGCTCTTTTCTTAGGGATTTTAGTTGTTAAAACGCATACTAATTCTCTTCTTTCTTCACAGAATTCCCAGCTGTCTTGGTCAACCTTAAGACTGGCAAAATCGAGGCCGAATTCCACAAGTACATCATGCCCATTGAGTCGCCTCGTTTGAGCACCTACTGCACCGAGCTTACAGGCATTCAGCAAAAGACTGTGGACACTGGAGTGCCGCTACAGACAGCTCTAATGATGTTCCACGAGTGGCTACGCAAGGAGCTGAGATCGCGTCAGCTTAGCTTGCCAAAGATGAGCAAATCAAACATATTGGGCAACTGTGCTTTCGTCACCTGGACGGACTGGGACTTTGGCATTTGTCTGGCCAAGGAATGCACACGGAAACGGATGCGCAAGGCTGCCTACTTCAATCAGTGGATCGATGTGAGGGCCATTTATCGCTCGTGGTACAAGTATCGTCCGTGCAACTTTAGCGATGCCCTCGCCCATGTGGGCCTGGCCTTTGAGGGCAGGGCTCATTCGGGCATTGATGATGCCAAGAATTTGGGCGCTCTCATGTGCAAGATGGTGCGCGATGGAGCGCTCTTTTCGATCACCAAAGATCTGACGCCATATCAGCAGCTCAATCCCAACTGCCTTATGTGAGAGGCAGGAATGCCGTCGCCATCCCTCCAAGCGAAAGAAAGAAAGAAGAAGAAGAGTAAACATTTATTAGTTATTGGGATTTTTATTTAATTATATTGATATTGGTAAAAACGAGGACGAGATGTGTGGATTACAGAGAATATTGCATGAAATTTCAAATTATTTTGTTTTTTTTTTTTATTTCTTCGCCATATTATAAAGGCAATTGATAAGACTTGAAACAATTCGAAGCATCGATCAGAGATCATATTAATATATATAAATAAATATAGAAATAGCCTTAGAGCATACATATTTTTCTACCATTCATACTTACTTGATAATGCCCTAGATTGTAGTCTCTAAAATACGGAATGCAATACTTATTTTAACGACTTACACCGCCTACCATTTAGGAACTAATAAAAATCATAAATAAATGAATAAAAATAAGAGCTGGAAGCTTGTTTTCTGTTGTAGTTCCAATACTTTCCAATTTATTAGTCAGAAAATCACACAATTATATCCCCTGAAAGACGATGCTTGACTGCCAGCTGTATTACAGCCTTCTCACCCGTTTGCAACCAGTCGGGATCATCTTCCTTGAGCCATTCTAGCTGGCAGACAGCCAACCCACAGTAAAGATCCGTTTTGATGGTACGCAAAGCACACACACTGGTTGGCTGGAAGCCACGCAGGCAATCAGAGAAGTTATCAGTGGAGCTGTAGTTAATATCCCCCAGCAGCTTGCGATAGTTGAGATCCCCCTTGAAGATCACCAGCGAGGCTTCGCTTAGATGGACATACAAGCAAGGCTGCACCTCTTTCATATAGGTAAAGTCATAGCCACTGGTCCAGAAATAGCTCTTCTCACACAATATTATAGAACGATTCTCCATATGATGCTCTATCACCTTGGCAAAGGTCTGCAGCTCAACAAGCTTGTGTTTACGTAAAAATTCCAGCAAATAATGAAAATCCTTGTGGGTGGCGGCCAGTGTAAACCAAGGTATAGCCTTCACATGAAAGCGCACCCTTTGAGCCAGCCGGGATCGTATAATGTAATCAGCCAAAAGAAGATCCGTGAAGAGCTCAAAGCCCGAATTGTCGGTCACAATGTCCACATAGACAGGATCATAGGCACGCCTTAGGTCCCGCCACACGGCCACCGACTGATCGGCAAGCAAATCAACCTCAAACTCTTCCAGCATATCCTTGAGGTTGTTGTGAAACATGCTGATATTCCGACTGCCCCACAAGGACAGCTTCAGCATGATTTGAAAGTTGTCTTTGCTTCGCTTCAGGTCTCTGGTGGTAACAAAGATCGACTTCATTAGCTGAGCACTCTTCTTGGTAGCCATCATCTTCTGCTCGCCAAAGTAATCGTAGTCCACGAGGGTGTCGGCACGCTGAAAAATAGACCAGATGCGGCGATACATGTAGCAATCGGCATGAAGCCACACAGCCGAAAACCATTGCTTCTTATCATCGCAAAGGCCATTGAGAAACTTATTCCAAAGCTCCATATCCGGGGTTTTCACCCGAAATATATCAAAGTCCCGATTTTCCAAAATATCCTCACGCAACAGCTCCAGGCTCCACACGGTACGCTTGAGATCAAAGTGGGCATAATCTCCGCATTCCATGATAATATCCGGTTCCCTGTCGAACAGGAAACTAATTATATCTGTGATAAGACTCGGCGCCCGATGCCTGTAGGTAACATAGGCCATGCTGTGCAGGAAACGAGCGCTCAACTCGTCTCCCACTCCCGGCGGTGCATAGGTAATGAAATTCTTTTCATTAAAGTCATATTCCCTCTTCTTGGAGGCTCCCAGCGAAAACTCGCTGCTGGCGTGACTGGTGGCCCCGCTCGTCATTCCCTCTCTGCCTAAAAACGTAAATTTTGAGTTCAAAAATGGAGATTTTTTGAGATTTTGAATTAATTTTTGACATACATCGCTTTAATTGATCAACAATTTGGTCTAAACTAAGACTACAACAATGTAACAATTTAAGGCTCGTTAATCTCACTTGCTGGCAAACTGTATGACTCCATAGGCGCCGGTTAACATCCATTCCTTGTCCTTGGCAAAAAGCTGTTCCGCCACACCGGCTTTCAGGCCGCAGATTAAATCCGCTTTGACAGTGCGCAGAGTGCAGAGATTCGAGGGACGGAAACCTGCAAGAAGATCGTAAAATGTATTATTATAAATACATAAAATCCCTCCCCACTCACCCCTTAAGCAGGTTTCAAAGGATTCGGTGCTGTCCCAGGAGAAATCGCCCAGCAACTTGCGATAATTGAGGTCTCCCTTGAAGATCACCAGTTGGGCCTCCTTCAGGCGTTTATAGAGCTCTGGATTTACCTCAGCCATGCGATAGTACTCGTAGGGACTCGTCCAAAAGTGCTCTAAAGGCGAGAGCTCAAACTTGCCCTCCTTGGTGAGACGCTGCCACTTTTTGCCCAGCTCACTGAGCACTGCATCCGGCTGGTCGGCCAGGAACTGCAGCGTCCAATGGTAGTCATGCTCCATTACGTCGGAGATAAACCAGGGTATGGCCTTTGGGTAGAACCGCACCTTGGCCGCGAGTCCCTTGTCGATGATGTACTCTGCCAGAATAAGATCTGTGTACAGCTCGTAGCCGGCATTATCAAATACAATATCTACAATTCCCTCGCTTGAGCCGCTGTCCAGAGCTTGCCACACCGCCGCAGTGCCATCAATGAGGAGATTCTCTTCCAAATCTGAGACTTGGTCGAAGGCATTGCCCGTGGGCTTCACCTGTTTGCCAGAGGTAATGGACAGATCGCAGCGATTGCCCCACAGATTCAGTTTTACCAGCTGCCGGAAGGTGTCTGCATTGCGTTCGTTCTGCCGCGTGGCTTTGGCCACCGCCAGCATGGCATCCACACTCAGCCGAGCGGCCGTCTGCTTCTGCTGGCTGAAGTAATCGTGCTGGGCCAAGTGGCTGGTGGCCTGGAAGATGGATGAGATGCGGCGGTACATGTAGCACTCAGCATAGAGCCAGCAGGCAGCAAAGTAGCTTCTCTTTTCCGAGGGAAGCTTGTCAAGGAAGGCATTCCACAGCTGGGCATCTGTACAGAAAGAATTTTAGCTTTTAGAGGGAGGTATCATATAGAAAACGAGGTGATTCTACCGCACCCTTTCCCTCTGCGAAGGGCAGCAGGGATCCATTGCTTAGAATATCCTCGCGCAACTGCTTTACGTCCTTTGTAGTTTGTTCAATATCCGCGCTCGCTGCCTGCAAATAAATCGGTGAATGGGGTAACCCATCAAGGTCATCTAGTAAAGGGGATGAAGTCTAGCAGTTGCATTACTCACTGCTCCATAGGTGGCCAGCAGTTCGTCCTTGTCCTTGACAAGGGAATCGGCAATGGTGGCCAAGGTCGAGGGCAGTCGCACGCGGAACGTGTAATAGGCAAAGCTCCTTTAATAAATATTAATAAATAAAAACTAAATTGTTAGCGTTTGTGTGAGTGAAGAGATAGTGCGGGTCTTATAGTTGTTGTTACATATACTAGGCGCTATATTTAGCGACCTCCAAAACGGAACTCACTGCTTATATAGGGCCGCCAGTTCCGTGTGCGGGGGCGTCGGTCCATCCACTATGCCATTCTTTACATCGAAATCCTGATCGCTAGACATCTCACCGAGTGTTAATTATAATTCTAAATGAAGGCCTCCAAAATTTTGGATTTGTTTATTAAATGTCGTTACTGCGAGCTGCGGTTTCCGATAACGATAACGTTTTTGTGTTGCCAGATCATGTTTAATTTTGTATTTTTCAGTATTAGTAGTAGTATTTTTTAGGTAGAAATCTTAAAAGTTTGAGATTTTATAAGATAAAAGCGAATATCATTATCAGGTAACACTGGTCAACCATCAAAATCTGTTTCCTATCCAGATCCTAAAAATCATTATTATTTTGTCATTTGAAGAACAAGGTTCACATCCTTAATTTTCCTTTCTTTTAATTTTTTTTATTTTTCATGATTATTTTTTTTTTTTATTTTTTATTTGTTTCTTTTGAGTTTCCTGTGGCCCTTTCCCTTCCGAGGCATATTCCAAGTCATGGTATTGACAAGTCGCACACTTGACTTCCTTTGGCACCTATGACTTTAATTTTGGTTTCGTCTGGTTTGGCTTTTCCATATTTATTTTCCTTTCTTTTTATTTTAGTCATTTTTTTAATGATTAATTTTTCTTTAATTGAATTTCCGAGTCGTATTCCAAGCGGGGGCATTGACATGTCTCAAATGAGATTTTCCTCATTCCACTTCAAAGTGCAATGTTTTGTTTTGTTTCTTTCCTTTTAATTTTTGAACCCTTCATTTATCAAGGAACTCGTGTATACTCTGTATACTTTTTAATTTAATTTATTTATTTTTTATATCCGCGCTCAGTCTACGAACTGTATTAGTTTATAACTACCCGAAAAATTGCCTGTAATATATCTAAACAGATGAACCCTTCTGGTGGAACTGGTGTATTCTTTTTAATTTAATTATTTATTTATTTTTGGTACATTCAAGAGATTTCCTGTTAATATCCAAATTCACGAGCTCCGTCTACGAACTGTATTAGTTTATAACTACCCGAAAAAGTGCCTGTAATATATCTAAACAGATGAACCCTTCTGGTGGAACTGGTGTATTCTTTTTAATTTAATTATTTATTTATTTTTGGTACATTCAAGAGATTTCCTGTTAATATCCAAATTCACGAGCTCCGTCTACGAACTGTATTAGTTTATAACTACCCGAAAAAGTGCCTGTAATATATCTAAACAGATGAACCCTTCTGGTGGAACTGGTGTATTCTTTTTAATTTAATTATTTATTTATTTTTGGTACATTCAAGAGATTTCCTGTTAATATCCAAATTCACGAGCTCCGTCTACGAACTGTATTAGTTTATAACTACCCGAAAAAGTGCCTGTAATATATCTAAACAGATGAACCCTTCTGGTGGAACTGGTGTATTCTTTTTAATTTAATTATTTATTTATTTTTGGTACATTCAAGAGATTTCCTGTTAATATCCAAATTCACGAGCTCCGTCTACGAACTGTATTAGTTTATAACTACCCGAAAAAGTGCCTGTAATATATCTAAACAGATGAACCCTTCTGGTGGAACTGGTGTATTCTTTTTAATTTAATTATTTATTTATTTTTGGTACATTCAAGAGATTTCCTGTTAATATCCAAATTCACGAGCTCCGTCTACGAACTGTATTAGTTTATAACTACCCGAAAAAGTGCCTGTAATATATCTAAACAGATGAACCCTTCTGGTGGAACTGGTGTATTCTTTTTAATTTAATTATTTATTTATTTTTGGTACATTCAAGAGATTTCCTGTTAATATCCAAATTCACGAGCTCCGTCTACGAACTGTATTAGTTTATAACTACCCGAAAAAGTGCCTGTAATATATCTAAACAGATGAACCCTTCTGGTGGAACTGGTGTATTCTTTTTAATTTAATTATTTATTTATTTTTGGTACATTCAAGAGATTTCCTGTTAATATCCAAATTCACGAGCTCCGTCTACGAACTGTATTAGTTTATAACTACCCGAAAAAGTGCCTGTAATATATCTAAACAGATGAACCCTTCTGGTGGAACTGGTGTATTCTTTTTAATTTAATTATTTATTTATTTTTGGTACATTCAAGAGATTTCCTGTTAATATCCAAATTCACGAGCTCCGTCTACGAACTG
>VNJQ01002369.1:0-30874 GCA_008042515.1 Drosophila truncata
ATATAGCTGCCATAGGAACGATCGGTAAAACTTTCGAAAAAAAATTATAACTTTGTCAGTTTTCAACAAAACTCCACCAAATTTGATATTTGGCCATTAATTATTAATTTAGAATTTCGATTTTAATTTCATGAAAATCGGACTACTATATCCTATAGCTCTCATAGGAACAATCAGAAAAAAATAAAAAAATTCATAACTTCGCTGTTTTTTAACATATTTTCATCAAATTTGAGATTTGGCCACTTAATATTCTTTCAGAATTTTAGTTTTAATTTCATGAAAATCGGCCGACTATATCCTATAGCTGCCATAGGAACAATCAGGAAAATAATAGAAAATATCCTAACTTCGCTGTTTCTCAACATATTTTCATCAAATTTGAGATTTGGCCACTTAATATTGTTTGAGAATCTTAGTTTTAATTTCATGAAAATTAGGCAACTATATCCTATAGCTGCCATAGGAACAATCAGGGTAATAATAAAAAATTCAGAGTTTCGCTATTTCTCAAAATATTTTAATCAAATTTGGGAATTGGCCTCTTATTATTATTTCAGAATTTCGACTTTAATTTTATAGTTCAATTGCAATCTGCAAGGGTATATAAACTTCGGCGAACCGAAGTTAGCTTCCTTTCTTGTTTAATACGTAATACAAAATAATCAGATATTTTTGACATTTTAATTGCGCGCTTTCAAAATGCTCGTCGCTCGGAGGTCTTGCGGTCACACGTCACTGCCTCGATTCATTAGCATGGGCTGTGGCCAAATATGCATTACTCCAAGTACTTCCCCCTCCCGGAACAGGTGTACTTGGAGCTACGGACTTTGCGTAAGGGCCAAACCAAAATCGACCCCAAAAACAGTGTTCATGGCCCTTCTGTCTTTTGGTTTCGATTTGGTTCAGCAAATTTCGATGTAAGGCCTTATAGGTAATCATATAGATTGGTATATAATTATAATGTTAGCTAGTGCAAATGAAGAAAGGCGGCTTAAAGATAGCCGTACCAGGCAGCTAATACAGTAAATGGCTTCAGTATATCTTGGCTCAAACGTTTAGCCGCTTTTTGTTTGCGCTCTTCGCTCCGTACTTTTTGGCTCGGCTTGTTTATAACTTTTATTTTGTTTACTTTTGACTTTGACACTTCTTTTTAAATGGTGCATAAATTGTCTTTCCCTCCGGCATGAGGTAATTGACAATTCAAATGGAGCTGGAAGATAATGGAAGATCTGGTAATTTGTGGTAAACTTTGACCGATAGCTTAGTCAGCATTTGGTTTGGCAATTCCACAGTGCAGACGGAGAAAAATATATAGCAACAAATGGGCCATGTTTAATCAAATTTGCAAAACCTGAGACGCAGAGCTCATTGAGGTCAGTCAGCCAGCCAGCCAGAACTGGTAAGAGGAAAAGCTCTCGAAATCAGCCACAGTTTGTGAGGGAATTTGAGCAGAGCAACGTGAAAAAGCAAAATTATATATGTGGTGCACGGAAGAAAAGGTTTGTTTTTGTAAATTTATACTTAATGTAAAATTGTACGGTTTAAGCGGATATAATGAAGATGTTAAAACAAGTAAAAATAAAGGTTTGGTACTTGATAGTATTTTAAAAGCTTGAAGAAATGATTTTCCAAGTGACATTCTTTTAAATTGAATGCATAATTCTAAATATTATTAAAATTGTATTTAGCTGCCAAGTCAATCACTTTTTAAAGTAAGAAGTGATATTATTCCCTCGGTGTATGAAATAGCCACAACCGGCTGCAATGCAACCAGAGTTAGTGTTGCTGTTGCAAGTGGCAGTTGCAACTTGCAACCTGTTAGAATTGCAATTACCACCGGCGGACCGGAGGAGGCTCGGCCACACTCAAATTGCTCTGTGAGCACACACTCGCATGGTTTTTGTTGGTCCGCTAATGGTCCTCTGGTTGCGTCTATTGCAAATTTTCCTTCTGGCAGCCAAGTCAGTTGCAAATATTGCAAAAATCTTCAGCAAAACAAAACAGCGCGCAAAACACAACGAAACGAAAAACAGAAAATCAGGCGGACAAGAGTTAAGAAAAATTGGCGGAAAACGGGTTTTACTAACATATTTTTCTTCTTTTTTTTGGCATTTGTTGGAGTCCAGGTAAAGTGCTTTCGGTTTCCGTCTCTTTCAGCTTTTGTCTTCTGCCTCTATGTCTGTCTCTATCCCGAGTGGTTATAATGATTCTGTCGCTCGATTTGTTTTGTAATGCCATTATGTGTAAGAATCTCGACAACACTGTGGCAGGTAGCATTTAAGTGGTTTGGGAAGTGGTCAGCAAACAAGATACCTTCCAAGAAAAATGAGCTGGGCTTGAGCCCTAAATTTTTGCCAAGCTAAATGCTATTTGGATCTTAATAGGGCTTATGAATTGTATAATTTAGAAGTTAAATAGCATGTGAACTAAGCGGACAATTTGGCTTTAAGATCTGCGACCTTTGAGCCTACAGAAGCTATCTGAATTTATATGAGTCCATTGTAAAAATTCTTAAAAATGTTAAAATAATTTCCTATTAACATAAATTCAAATGCTTAAATTATTTTGAAGATTCAATGAACCCTCTTAGGATTTTTTTTGAATTTTTTTGGGTGCAATTTTGGCATTCTGAATTGACTTCAATGACTTCAACGAGCATTGTTGGACCACATAAATCGCCTTCCTTATTACTCGCTGCCACTCGAATTGAGTTATTCGCACAGTTTCCATTCAACTTATTGTTCCCTTGTCGAATTTATAGCTCTGCGTGGGATGGTCCCGCCAATGTCCTCAACTTCTTTTGTGTTTCTCAAATTCAGCACATGATTTGCACACTTTATCGCGTATAATGTTCGACGCACTCATTTAAATTCCGCTCATTGTCCTACGCTGCCCGAGGAACTCAAAGCAACTCAAAGATCGGACGCGATATATGAATGCATGTATCTGGGAGAGGGATGGCTCACCTTGGTTAGAATGAGAGTTGGTTAGTTGGTCAGAGGTAATCCTTTTGGTGTTATATCCAGCGGGCAACGCGGCGTATGATGAACAAACAGCACACAACCGAAGCGCTCAAGACGGTAACAGAAACTGAATGTCTGCAAACACGTTTCGAATCACTTAAATACTGCCGAACGATCGCCGAAGAGATCCGACTGAAGCCGAGCGGGCTTCGGGCCCGACGATTGCGGCAACAACAACGGCGAAAGAAAACCGAAAGCCGTAAAACAGATCATGCCATGAAAATCGGTCAAAGAGAAAAATGCACGCGCTGGCTCCTCGGAGTAGGAGAAGGAGAAGGAGGAGGAGTGGGGATCCGGCGGCTGGCCATTTGCGCAAGAGAAGTTCAATGAGCGGCGCAGACCAATCACGCTTCACTGCCGATCATCCAGCCGCGATACTTGTCTAGCGTCCCGCCAGACAATACTCCTGACAGCCACCTGTATTTTTTAGCACTTTTGGCGGGCTTTTCAGTACGCGTTTGCCCCCCTTTGCATTCCTCCCAAAAATGTGCCAAAAGTTCGTGTCCACAGTCTTTTGTTCTGTGGGTGCAGAGAGTGAAAGAGCTGCCTGGGAAAGCATCAGTCACACACAGTCGTAGTGCGTGCCGAAAGTTAGTTAGTTATTAACTTTCGAACGCCCGAGTGTGCCGATTGCATTATCTAGTCGCTAGCCGCTGCCTTGCTGAAATGATCTCTGTCATAATTGTTTCTTTATACTTTTTCGACATTTCACAATTAAGCAATTTAGTGCACATGGAATTGACGTTGGATTCGCCGACTTACAGCTCTCCCGCTAGGCAGCTGCGAGTCGTTGAACTTGTCGGCCGTTTCCTCATTTTCATTTAAATGAAAATGAACATTTTCCATAACTTTGTCTTGGCTTGGTTTGGCTTGCATTGCGTTTTGCTCGTGTGGCTTTTATTTTCCTCTTGCCATTTTCCTTTTTTGGTTTTTATTGTTCCAGCTAGCTGATTGCCAGCAATTATCATCGCCCGATGAGGGGGAGGGGCTAACCGGAGTACGGAGGGTTCCGACTTTGACTTTGCATGCATTGAACTTCGTCTGCCCTTTTTCTAAGCCAAACAATGCGAGACGCGGCCAATGTGGCAATAAAAGTCAAGCAAATGCAAAAAAAAAAAGAAGGAAAAACTGTTACCAGCCTACCAAAGCGGACCGATACGATTGGAAAAACTAAGCACATAATATCTAAGTATTCGACGGTCAAGGAGAGGAGAGGTTCCCATGCCCCCGGAAACTTATGACATTTAAAGCTTTTAGAAATTAAGGTAAAGGAAATTTATCAAAGCAATGTACCATACATTCGTAACTTACATATATGATTTTGTTGGATTTATTCATTTATTTCTTTTAAATAAAACTAACTTATAACTTTTTTAAGAACAAAGGGAAACTAATTATTTTTCTATATTGAACAATTCACTAAAACACTTTTTGTGAAATCGGTTTTTAAAGTGAACTCAAAAGCATTAGGATTATACATATATTTTTTTGTTCAAATTACAGAAAACTTAAGCATTAATGCGATCAAAAGCCTTATTTATGAACATAATTATAAATAGCAAATATGAATACAATTAACGATCTATATTCAACATTTTGGCTGTTTAGACAAGAAGATTAATTACTCATTTAAAAAACTCTTTTAACAACTATATCACCATGACTTTAAGGAATATATAATGAACCACATTTTGGAATTTTGATCTCCTAAAAACAGGCAACTCCAATTTCTCCATTACTCACTGCAGTCACCAATGAAAATTGCTGTACAACTGTAGAATTATGCAAGGTACTTAAGACTCTATAAAAATGACATTAACAGAGTCGCGTGTTAAAAATGTTGGATTGTAGGTATGTTAATGACTCTATTCGGACAACTCGAATAGAAATCGCACTGGCGATTGACTAATGGGGCTGAAACATTCGCGTAAATAATTTAAACTGCAGACGAGAACAGGAAGATGTCGGCAGCCCTGCTTGGGCGAGCCAACAAGAAACATGAAAGAAAGAAAACTAATTAAACCATAGACTTATAAATTAAGTAGTTTCTGTTGCTGTTATTGTTGCATTCCCAAAGTCAAGAAACTTTCATTGGCAGACGAAAGTCTGCGCAATAAAGAAATTAACAGTAAGAAGCAGTTGGGGCACGGAGATGGGTAGAGTAGATACTTCTACGCTCCACCTCATCTTACCTCACCTGGCGGCTCACACTCTTGGCTTGGCGCAGTCATAGTTATAGTCACTTTTTGTTCGCTTTTCGTTTTTTTGTTTTTAGTTTTTTATTTTGTTTTGTTTTATGAAAGCTGCAAGAAATAAAAACTTTGCCCGAATGTACGGAGCGTGGCCGCATTAAAAGTTCGCGTTGTGTAGCGTTTTTCGTGTTGTTGTTGCCGGCTCAGTTTAAACTCGCAGCGGAGTCAGCCAGTTGCCATATGCCAGTTGCCCAGTTGGGCAATTTGGAAATCCATAAAGTGCGCTTTCAAAACGCCAAAAATATAGGAGAGCTACGGCCGCAAGTTTGTGGAGATCCACACACAGACTCATGCATATGTGTGACTCGGAATTACACTTTTGCCACATTTCGCTTAATTGTTGCCTGCAATTGTTGATGATTGTTTACTGTTTCTACGGTTGCGCCAGCTCATTTTGCCAAGACTTACCAAAAAAAAAAGAAAAAGAAGCAGCCCCATTAGAGCAAAACTAATATCGCTAAAGCGAAAGATTGGTTTTTATAATTAAATTTCATTAGGTTCGTTTCGCGCATCTGCCGAGAAAATCTTTTGGCATGCAGCCAGTGATGCGTGGGATCCCACGTCTGCGCCATTGAATTCCACACTTGTCATGTAAGCGGGCCTTGGTAATTATCAAATTAGGCTTAGTGAATGAATCAGCCAAAAAATTGATTAAGAAGGAGTCACGATTGGCTTCAGTGTAATTTTAAGTAAGTAAATAAATAAAAAGTTTGGAGATTTTCGGAACAAACAATGCATCTAAGATAGATCTGGGTGTCTATATTAAAAAGTTGCCATAGAACACAGTCAATCATTAGTTTCTTAAATTATAAACTGAAAACTGCACTTAAATAGAAGAAATGCTTAAAATATTCAAGTAAAATATTCAGTTAAATTACCACTGAAGTTATATTACATTTACGAAGCCCTTAAGCCAAAGCACCTTTGCAATCCATCTAGAAATTGTTGCATTTGCACTACACATTTATTTGATTTGCTTGTTGAGTTTACATTGAAAGCTCTACACGTGTACAAAATCGATAAATATTTGCAGGCTTCTATTTGCTCCAACATATATGTTTCCATGATGGGCCACGGTTCGCTCAGCGATGGTATAAAATGTATAATTTGCGTTATAATTGCTCTATAATATTGCTGCTTGCAGAGGGAGAGGGACTGGGCTGTGTGACTGGGCACTGTGACGAGGGGCATTGGGGGTCTGTTTAGCACTGTGGCTCCTTGGCATTCGCTTTCCTGGCACACACGATTCGTCAACTCCGCCGACAGCTCACTTGAGCTGCACCAGCACCATGAAGTAGGTGACAACCGCACCGAGGACCTGCGGAGAGCGAGAGATGGGCAATTGGATTTATTTTCACATTTCACATCCCACAGAAATCGAATACAACGCACCGAGGCAAACAAATCCAGGGAGACGGTGAAGAACTTGGCACCCGATATGCTCATGGCCTTCTGGCACTGCTGGCACACGATCTGGACGAAGGTCTTGGCCTCCTCGGAGCCATCGTACCAGTGGCACGAGTAGGCGGCCTCCATGACAGATGAGCTCTGGAAAGGCCGAATATATATTAGTTGTTATCTTAGCTTACTTTCCAACTTTCCAAACTCACCTCCTCAATCAGGCGATTGCCAAAGATGCAAAAGTGAAACACCTGGGCCAGGGCATAGCCCAAGTATCCGACAACCGTGAAGGCGTAGACGTTCACTCCTCCTATTTTGGTGGCCTGGTAGGCCAACAGGGTCAGCTTGATGGTGGAGGTCAGCATGTGCAGCAGGAGTGCGGCTCCGTAGGTATCGCCAATGGCCGCCACCAGGCTGCAGGGAAATGGGGAGCCAGGAACAAATACTCGAGTCAATAGGTTGATCAACAAATGCACACACAGCAAGCCAACTGCCAGGACAACAGAACAAACAAGGACATCACTTCAGGGGCCCTGGCCATGCAATCACTCCTCCAGTATCCCCCCAACAACGATAGCAATTGTGGAAATAATCAAGAAAATCAAACAAGCTGCCGGCAAGTCCAAAGCATCAAATAAATGCCCTAAATATTGCCTTTGCCAATTGTCGAGGATACGCAATTGGAGAAACCTTCTAATAGAGCTTAAAGGTGTAGGTTTTTAGGGCTAACTCTTTTTTTAGATTATTTTTACATTATTAAATTAAATTTAATTTTTATAACTAACAATTAAATATACAAGCATCTATGAATCTTATGAATTCTTTTATCCGTTTATACAATTTTTAAACTAATAACTATTTTCAAAGCCGTTAATTTTACAAAACAAATAACAATAGTTAAACTGAATGGTAAGAGTATATAGAAATTCCCTGAATAAGCTTCAAGTGCCACCTTCAACCGAATGCAATTAGATTTCAGAACAAGGACTTTTCCGGCCAGGTAAGAGCCATACCGCACATCCTATTAAAATCACGCAGATGCAATCACTCGTCCCCTTGCAGTGACCAGAGCCCTCATGCAATTTCGTTTTGAATTGGGCCGAATGCCGGACTTACCGCACCACGTGCTTGTGTCGCTCCACCCAGTACTTGATGGCGCTGCGCACCATCATCTCCTGTTTTTTGGTCAGGCCATTGGGATTAGCCCCGTTAACGCCAACGCCATTGCCACCGCCTCCGTTTCCACCAAAGTTCTGCAACGTGGATGGCGCTCGAAATTGGGCGCCCCAATCCGCTTTTGAGCTGTAGATGCCCGACATGTCCATGTCGGCGCCGGGATCCTTTTCTGCAATTAAAATAGACCGTAATAGACCGAATTAAAGGGAGTCACAATGCACTGCATGAACTTAAGGAAGGTGCTGATGAAGCTTAATAAATAAACAAACTAAGCTCAATGCTCCTATTAACTTAATTAATAATAAGTAACATCAACAAAGTACTAATAACATCTCATGTAGATAAATGGAAACAACGATTAATTTACTTATATTATATACCTTAAAGCCACCATAAAAGTATAAGTACCTTCATTCCGTATTAGCTCCGATTTTGAGTTGGCCGATAAAGATCTAAACAGAGCCGCCGAATTGGGTCTGTAGGTGTCCAGAGAAGCGGACAGCTCCATCAGAGGCTTCATAATTCCCTTCAGATGCTGCAGCTGCTCGCAGGCAAAGATCAGCCAGGAGCAGAACATCACATCGCAGAGGTTTGAGTGGACCATCGAGAAGAGGACGTAGTAAATCTGAAAGGCGAAGCTGATCATGTAGAACATGCCGTGACTGGCGTTCCACGGATAAAATGACTTGATCGGCAGCCGAGGTATCTCCACCGGAATGCTGGAGTTTGTCTCGTGGTCTACCACCATTTTAACGCTGTCCCCGAAGAAGGTGATCGTAATCCAGGCCGTGGCCGAGAGCACAGTGGTCAGCATTACCAAGAAGAAGAGCTTCCGCATCTTAGCCAGGGCAATCGAATGGTAGCGGGCATCCGATTCAGCAAACAAGGGATGCGTGTTCACCTGGTTCCAGATATTCAGGGTTCTAGAAAGGAGACACAATTATAGTAAAACAATAAGAAAGGAAGAACATTTTAAGAGATGTTTCGTTAGGAATTCTAGGTTCTAGGAAGTAGGAAATGACTTTGATTATCACTCCAAAATAAGAATTTGGGCTTCGTAGACAAGAGTAATTTTTTACGATTAGAATTGGTACACATTTCCTTCCACTCACCTGTAGAAGTTCTTTTGGTTAACGGCCAAATAGATGAACTTGGTGATGCAGTGGGTGAAGAACAAGGTGGTTATCGTGTTGCCCGACAACTCGTTGACCTCCTCGGCATTCAATGCCATGTTGACCAGGATGAAGGCGAACTGCAGCAGGAGCAGCACCAGATGCACCGAAGAGTACACCTTCTTCACGAATGCACTGCCGCCCGTGAAGTTGTGCATGAACAGGCCCGAGTACTTCATAGCCCGTATGTTGGGCATCAGATCGGCCACCAGGCCCGTATACTTGCTGGGCTGCATCGACGTAGTCATGCTATGGAAAGGCGAAAAATGGCACGGTGGAAATAATTGGGTTTTCGCCAATTTAATTACCAGCGGAAATCTTTCTCTGAACCCATATGTACATATGTGTGTGCTTGTGTGACTCAAAGAGGAAATCCTGTCGCCAAATTAATTGAATTCGAATCTTTTATTCATAGGTATGCGTAAAATGTGCTGTGATAATTGCTTGTTTCATTAATGGAATTCTGCTTAAGGCCAAAGTTAAATAGCGGTAAACTGTAGATTCCCAATCAATGATTTAAGCTTAATTTATTATTTTAGATAGTAATAAATATCATAAACCCTTAGGAAATTAAAAAACCTAAACGTTGTTAAGAGATTTCCTTCGAAACTCCAAGCAATGTTAGATAATTTACACAACTCAATACAAATCACAAGCAACAGTTTGAGCTTGTTTCTAAATCTTCATCTTGTTTTTACCTTGCTTTTGATTCCTTCAAAATTTAAATAGATTATTTCTCCGGTTAATCTATGGATGCTTTCAAGCTTAGTGCAAGTCAATGCACTTTTAGGCTGACATTTCAGGCCACAACTATTTCGGATATTACTCGGTTTTAAAGCAGAGACCGATGTTAACCTGCCAGCAGGGCGGTGTCGACGTTAATGAAATGTAAAATCTGGAAGGTTAACAAGTTCCGGTCGACAAGTGTTTCCCTCATCGCTCGATTGGACTGTACATAAGGACGTGTACTTTGAGGGCAGAGTTCCCACGGCTCCGGCAAGGCCACGTTCAATCTGAGTCCGTGAAACTTTCACTCCAACCCACACATGTTAATGAAAATATATGGGCTATAGGCTTGGGCTATTTACCCGCCTCGCAGTGCTTAAAAATTCAACTTTTCAGCCACGTCCAGCCACAAGATGGTTGCGTGGCAGACGCCGAATTCCCACAATTAAATCGAACGCCCACGAACTTGCCAACCGCCATTGCCGCCGTCTTTAGGTCTAGGGCCCTGGGTTGTCCACGCGGCGTATGCGCAATGTGGCGGTGGGATATGGAAATACGCTCCTCTGGCTCCTCTTGTGTAGCATCTGCGGTATCCGAACTTATGCAAATTTTAAAAGCATCGATTATTTTATTATGCCTGTTTGTATTTGTTGGCCTTAAGTGCCGCCGTGGAGCTGGGAAAGGGCATTTGCACCCAACGTCCGCCTGTGGCAGAGCCTCCCCCAATCGCTGACCCAAAAAAATAAAAAAAAAGGAACGAAAAAACATATATACCCATTTGCATGGAAATGTGTGTGTGCCCGGTCTGATGGATAGTTGGTGTTTGTTCATTTTTCGTTTCCCGGTTCGAGTGTACCAAGGCTCGGATGGGCAGGATTCAATCGGGAGTCCTCAGAAACGAGGTTAGATGAGATGTTTAGCTTGGTTACATTTTATGCTGTTGAATGCGAGTGGTAAATTATATAGATTCTTGAAAAAGTCCTTCTTTTTAGATAGCTCTTCTCAAATTAAATTAATGTTAAGCGTTATTCGGGCGAATAATAAAGTCGAGAGTGGTGAAGGAATCGATAGACTGGCGAAATCCTTCAGAATTATGCACACAACTAAAGGCTATATCGTAGAAAAAAAGAATGAGAATGAAAACCTTTTTTTGCGTACTTTTAGATCCACTTTTAAGTTTCAAACCTCTAGAGATTTGAATTAGTGTTTCAGTTTTAAATGCATCTTTATTCCTTGTATATCCTATTAAATATTGTTTTATTTTAATTGAAAAGGTTTTTAAAGGGGTGAAATTTCTCTTTCCTCTTTGTTAATGGCAATCCCAGAGGCAGATGCGGCCACCTGGAACACACAGTTGAGTACATCCTATATGGCGACAGGACTGCAATACATTGTAACTGAACTGAAAATAGGAAACACACAACGACTGTTGGCCAACTTCCATTCAAGTTCATTTGCAATGAGTTTTTACCAGCATTAAAATGTAGTCAACGTGCCAGACTCACAAAGCACCGGCCAATACGATTACCATTACCAGGGGCACGAATGCAACTATGTAAATGTGCTGTGTGGACAGGATCTCCTTGCACCAGCATACACACATACCATACACTCGGGGCAGTTGGTGGGATTATTTAAATGCAGGCGACTCACGAACACCAATTAATATGAGAACGTTCGTTCGACTGTGGGCCTGCGGCTGTTATGGCCTGTTATGGGATTTAACAATATTGATTTAACGTTTAATTGGTCTGAACTGAGCCGTGCTAACCAAGTTCCCGCATGGTGTTTCCCTGCCCTGATATTTGGCCCCGCCGTTTTGCTAGATTATTTACTTTTACAGACTTCCGACTGCAAATTTAATTACGCGAATGCGTTTGGCTTAATTAGCTAGCCGCCGACATCACAACGAGTGCCGACAGCATTTCACCATTAATTATTAAAATAGTTTAAAATGAGCAATGACACGTACTTAATTTAAATTACAATTAAATCGAATAAACTAATAGAGGTGGATTTTTACAAATTCTGTTTGGCTGCAGGACATAAAATGTTCATTAATTCTAATGGATTGCTAATTGAAGTGTACATTTATGGCCGATGATGTATGAACCCGGCATAATACGTTTATTTAAATGAGAGTAAATTATTTAACTGTTTGCTGCTGCCCCAAAATGTAGGCACCACCTTCTGTCCGCCCACCTTCGGCACCATATTTCAGGCAAACGAATTGTTCGCCATTATGGCAGCCCCAAAAACAACCACGTGGAGCTCTTTGGTGGGCACCCGCAACCACAACACTTCCGAATGACATGCCACACAGCTCGACAAAAACAACCGCAAGCTGGGGAACAATAAAAACTCAAAAATAAACATAAAAAATTATTTGCGCAATCCATCAAATCGCTCATAAATTACGAAATCAATGCGACACACACGCACACATCATAAAAACTGCTCGCACAGCCCAGGCTCCTACGTACATATACACATTCATGTGGTGCAAAGATTTTTTATTAAGCCTACAAAGGAAAAATTAGAAATCAATAGCGAGAGCGAGGACAGAAAAATCTGTTAAATGACAAACAAAAAATGGCGAAAACAACAAATGGCAACTGTGTGTGCGCTCCCCCTCGTTCTGGGTGCGTATGCGTCAGGATCAGAAATTATCCGCTTTATTTTCGGACTGCCCGTAGCCTTCAACCTAGAAGAAGCTTTTACCAAAATTTATGGCTATGCATAGCCAACAAGGAAGAACAACAACCGATTGAAAACACATATATGTAGGTGCGTGTGTGCGGCACTCTGAGTGTGCGAGGGTGTGCGGTGCTTTTGTCATGCCATTAGAGAAGCAAAAGAAATGTTGACATTGTCATAAGAATGGCAAAGAAATGTGAGAAATGCGAACAACAACAGCGCAAGAACTGGCGCAAAAAAAGCGCAAAGAATTATTATTATTTATTCCCGAGCTGTAAAAGATTTCGGAGTAGAGACGGGGCCTTAGAGGTGCTGGGCGCTCATAAATTGTAAGCGTATATAATATAAATATATACACTGAGGGAACCAACATAATCATTAAATTATTTCAAAAACAGTTTTAATAATA
Organism: Drosophila truncata; assembly: GCA_008042515.1. Classification (NCBI taxonomy): domain Eukaryota; kingdom Metazoa; phylum Arthropoda; class Insecta; order Diptera; family Drosophilidae; genus Drosophila; species Drosophila truncata. The sequence continues at coordinate 12,860 of VNJQ01002369.1, forward strand.
AGTTCAATCTGGATTTCCGAGAAAAGCATTGTAAAACCTTTCTGAAATTGTCTCATTTGTTGTAAATTATGTTTATGTATTTTATTTTGTTTTCGAAAACAAAAATATTTCTATTAAAAATTTAACATTTTAGAGAACTTAAATAACTTCAAAAAAGATTTCTATAATCTTAGGAAGTTGGGTCTAAGCATTAGCATAGATATGGAATTTTTTAGTTAAATAAAACTCAAGAAACATTTAGCCATTTATTGCAGTAAGTACAAAAATGTAGAAAGTGCTTTTCTGCTATTTAATTTATTTCTCTCCGTGCCCTAAAATATGTAGGTGTGTGGGTGTCACTCCTTTTGTTGCCCGCTGACAGGACGGACAGATTTCAACCGGAAGTGGAGGGAAGCGGAAGGAAGTGCCTTCGTGGCTCCACGCCGAGACAGTGTCAGAAGTTTAACTCTAGATTTATTTGCCATTTAATGCTGTTACTCGAATTGCCATGCATGGGAGTTATAAATCGTGTCGCTGTCTAAGCAGGTCAATGCTCAGGCCAGCGTCGCAGCCAAGAAGATGCATTTGCCTTCTCCGATTGCAGTTGCATCCACTCCCGCCCCCTTTCCCCAGTCATTGCCCCCTGTCAACACACCGCGAGGCGTGTGTATGCAAGGGAATGTGTTTGTGTTTGTTTGTTGCCTGCCACAAAGTTGTCAACGCGGCAACTAAACGAGTTTCGGTCTTGTGGCGGTCTATATATGAGTGTATGTGCATGTGCCTGTTTGCTGGTGGGTTTCTTTGTTGTCCTGCTGCTCGAAATTCGAAGTTGTTTCCTTCACCAAGGAGTCTGCGCAGGGAGAGTGAATGGGGCCAACAACCCAGAGAGAAAGGCAGAGAGAGAGCGTCAGGAAACTTCTCAGATTAAACGAGATTTTATAAGAGAATCGAGTCGAAGCGTTGCCATCATATTGGAAATTATATAAAAGGCAGAAAACCAGCCGAGCTTAGGCTGTGTATTACGCTATTCTAAACTTTTAGACTAGATTCAGAATTATTATATTAATACTGTTAAATATCCTGAAAAACATTCATTGAATTTTAATATAAGCATAATTTTAAACTTAAAATTCTATTTAAATAAATAACATTAAATAAATCATACCTTATTTATATTATAATTTATATTTTTACCTTTATTTCAATTTTTTTGCGATTCCATTTTAAATATTTAAATAATTGTAATGTTTTTAATGCGTTTCCCTTAAATCCCTAAATCCTTATTTATTTTAATTTCCCATTTTAGAGCATTTCCCCTCTCGCATCTTCAGTGTGTTCTGCATTTTCTGAAAACGTGTGGCAGCCTTTGGAACTCACGTGCGTTATCTTTTGGCTTTGCCAGCCTGCAAAATGCAACAAGAGAAGGATTCCCGCTCTCGCCATCCAATTCCGCTCTCTTCATCACTACAAGGACTTGTATAAGAAGCAGCCACAACAGAGCCTGGAGAGCCAGCCACTGTTACGGCAGATCTCCGCTGTTGGCCGAAACGAGGAAGGCGCCGAAAGGCAGCCAATGGCTTCGATTGGAAGCCAGTCAAAAATGGTCCATCGACGGGAGATGAACAGCAACAAGAGCAGCATCCGCCAGCAGAGTCGCAAGCCAAGTCGCTGCCAAAAGCCAAAGCCAAAACCAAAGCCAACTCCAAGAGAGCGTGTGTGGTGGTGAAGTGAAATAGAAGTAGAAGTGAGTGTAACATAAGTGTGAGTGTGTGTGTGTGTAAAGGACCTTCCCCTACATCCATCTCCCCTCCACGCCTCCCTGCCTCGCCTACAGCCAGACAGCTACAAATGTCCATGCCATGAGCCAGAGTTCTTTTGCTGCTGCTGCTGCTGCTGCTTGTTAGGGCCACCAGCACCACGAGCCATGAGTTCGCTAAAGGAATTACCACGATTGCAGACACAACTGCCCCAAATACACACACGGATGGGGGGCTAAAGGGGCCTAAGGGGTGTTAAAAGCGAAACAAAAAATGTCATTTTAATGGCTAAGCAGCAGCCCGCGAGCTGCTGAACTACACAAGTGCTTCGCTGGGCCTCCGTCTGTGTGCACGGATTTATGCAGCGCTAGTTACATAAGCCATCACCATCATCATCAGCAGCAGCAACATCGGCATCGGCAGCAGTATCTGAAGACAGGCACTGCTATCGTTAGCATCAGCCAGCTCCCAGAAGCGTGCTATGAATTTTGCCTTTGCAAGCGCCCAAGCACTGAGACAGTAGATTTACCAGGAAAAGGGGGATAATGCCGCCAATACACAGAGCTAGCTATGAAAATCGCATTAGCATTAGGATGTGATAACAGCTGCTGCCCGCCCCCAGCAGCTGGGTAGCGCTGACAGCACTCGGTTTCGCCCACAATTACCAAGGCAACAATTGTTGTTCAAACTTTCGGATAACGCATACGCACTGTTGCACTCGAGTTGTGCCCAAGTTGGAAAGAAACGTACCCATAGGCAGGCCACGGCCCAATGATTGTTATTGAGTGCTAAGGGTTATCCAAGAAGTTGTCTCACAAAGTCCAATGAAGCGTTGAGAGTATTTTTGGCTCGGCAATGAAATTTAATCGGGGAATGGACTTAGAATTGAGAAAATAATGTTCCATTAAATGATTGTGTGTTTTCTTATTCGTTTAATAAATTATGATTATGGATAGTCTTTTTTTTAAAGGTTTTATAATTAATTGTTTGTCGTTTTATTTATTTTCTTCGGTTTTATTTATGATTAACAACTATTTACCTTTTGTGTCTTATATAGTTTCTGATCTATTAATTATTGATTTAATTTAAACTTTGCTAGGGATTTTCTTTATTAATATAATATATTATAGTGATAAATAATAAGTTTATTATTATCTTAAACCTTCTTTCGGGGCTTCGTTAAATTTAGTGTTAATTTCCTGACAGCCTTTTCTCCGAATTTTGTGCTCTGCTAGTGTTTATTTTCTAATCATAACACACACAGCTTTTAATTGGAAATCCCCATCTCATAAGCGCTATTTCGACAGAAAATTCTGAACATAATGCCGGCACATTCTGTGCCCGCAGGTGGCAAAGTGAGACTGATACTTTCGCCAGCACCATTTGGAGTCGGAAGCTGCATGCTTTTCGCATTTTTGCCACAATCAGTAGGAAGCTCATTAAAGCCAACAACAACTACAGCGATGGCATTACTAGAAATGAGCTGAAAGTTTTCCACCAGAAGGAAAAGTGGCAAGCGGCGTTGGCGATGGTGGGAAAAGCAGGAGCAAATGAGCATAGTCTGGCACAGCATGTGGGCGGGCGGCTGTGTGTGTGTTTGGGTGGGTGTGCGTGCTGGGGCGTGGCAAATTAGGGAAAGCAGAAACAAGTAACAAGGAACATGATAGGGCCTCACAAAGCTACCGCAAAAATCCATTGGGAAGTACGCAGAGCAGTCTCCATTATGGACGGGGCGTTTTGTATAAATAAACCGCAATTAAATTTGCATTAGGCCATCATCAAAACCGGACTGAGAGGCCACTTGTTGTTGTGTCTTACAACCAACCCACTCCCCCCGTTGTGTCTCCGCAGCCAATTATAATTACAAGAGTTTTGCAGCAGTCGAGCCGTGCGGGATTAAGAACAATAGCAATGCCAGGACTGCAAATGCCTTTTCAAAAGTGCCACAAACACATGTTAAACGCATAAGTCTAGGACGAACTGAAAGGATATTATGTTGCTGCCAAAACGAGTAGAAAGTCAGCAGCAGCAGCACTCTGAAAGCAGGCCAACAGCAACACCCAGCAAGAAATAAATAAATAAACAAGTAAAAAAAAATATAAAAACAAAACAAAATACAAAGAAACCAAAAAATTGTTCATCTACTAAAAGTTAAGAGAAGGAAAACAAAATAAGAAAATCATAATGATGATGGATTAACTGTTCCAAATTGTTGTTGTTGTTGTTGTCGTTGTGTGAGAGAGTCAGCAAGAGAGAGAGAGAGAGAGAGAGAGACCGAGAAGCGGAAGTGGAAGGCAGCACCAGCATCAGCATCGCCACAGCAGAAACATTGCAACAGCAGCAGCAAAATCAGGTTAGTTATGGGTAACTTTTCTTCTTCCTTTCGACGCTTTTCTTTTTCGTCCTTGTTATATAGCATTTTTCTCGGGATTTGCGGTCCACTCAGCGGCTGACCACAGTTTGTGTAAATCATTATTTATGCATTAATTATTAAAACATACAAACACACACATAGTAGCAGGCACAGATCAGCTCGGGCACCCGCCGTCAGCGGTGGGGGAAAAGTCATTAATCTTGGACAGCTTACACGCCATTTCTGGGGCTCTGGGGGTCAGTACACAAGAAATTACGACCAAAATTAGCTACGTGAATGAAGTACTGGCAGCTGGGAAAATTTGAGTGCTTCGAACGGATGTCGGATCAAGTTCTCCCCCCTTTCCCTCCTTCGTCAGCATTTAATTGAAAGTTGGTATACTGTTGGGCCTTTTGGCAGATGCAGAATTCCTTGTCGGAAATTTTCATGAGAAATCATGGAAGAAATTCTAATTGCTGCAGGAATTTCATTTCCAAAAACTTTGCGAAAATCCAACACAGAAATTGACAGTGGCAGTGCCCCCATTTCGGAATCAGATTTGCCTCCGTTCAACCTCAGATTCTTGTGTAAACTGAACTTAATAGAATTCCTGTTCATATTTGCTTTTATTTAGGGAAAATATTGATTAAATACACAGGGCAACCAAAGGGAAATTATCTTTAACTGGAAAATACCTGAATATAAATAAAAATCTAAGCATATTCGGTTTCATACAGCTCAGGTTCTCTCATTAACTCATTTAATAATTACCATCCGCAATTTTTAATATTTTCAAATTGAAATCAAATACAAAACAATAACCAATCAGTCAATAAATATTATACAGACAAACGAAAGACCATCCTTCGAATTATGTTTATCGTGTTTTAGCATTTTTTACCTTTGTTCTAGCCCATTTCCCCACCACTGATGGGTTAATACTCGTAATAATATTCCGGTCATGTGGCAAATCCCGAGAACGTCACTTTTGTTCAAGACTCATTAGCCCGAATGGCTTGTGAATCATATGCGAGTGCCTTGAATTCCTATTCGCATCAAGAGGGACGAGCAGTAGTACGTGATGCACACGAGATGGATTCGATGTCGCATAAGAGATTACCCCAGAGGACTTTTATGGGGCCTCCGTGGGATTACTGGGCGAGCTTTATGGACAATATGCTCAAAGCAATTAAATTTAAGTTCTCCCCCATTCCGGCTTAATCTCATTATGGCACTAAATGTTTAACCGCTTCAAGACCGCCCTACCATCGTCTTATCCACCCTCGATTGCATTTATACATTTGCTCTCCGGCAAGTCCTCTACATGCCCGTCGACGCTGCAGGACATCGAAAAGTTTCCCAGAAAGAAGCAACTTGTCCAACTGAACTAGAAAGTTCTGTGCGAATGTTTCGTTTCTGCACTTGCCGGGCAAAAGTTGCACAACCCCTAGGATGGAATCGCAACGAGGAAAATGGAATATAATAAAAAAACACGCTCTGAGTTTGCCTTTTTGATAAACAATTCAGACACAACACAAAGCCCCACTCGAGCGACTGCAGATCCAATAACAATTTGGGCCCAGACCATCCAGTCAAAGACAAAGGGATGAGCAGCCAAAGGCGGTGTGTTCTGTGCTCACCGGGTTGCATGTGAAGGACAATTGCCATTTGGCTTGTATTTGATACCAGATTGACATGGATTATAGGGGGACTGAAAGCAGTTCGTGTAAAGCATAGCCATAGCAGTATTGAAACTCTATTGGTTTTTGTGTTATTCACATCAAGAAAGTTCTTGAAAAAAAATGAAAAAAACTGAATTTATTGTAGCATTTCCAATTACTTAATTTAGCTGTTAAAATTGTTGAAATTATTCTAAATACGTATTATTTTCTAAAATCTTTTACGCATGCAATTTTCTTGACTTGACTTGAAGTAGACCACATTTTTTGCAACTTTCCAGTGATTACCGGGCATCTTATGGTAGAGTGCTCTTCCATCTCCCTTCTTCTTGCCCCATCTGACATTGTGTGCGTGCTTTCGGGCTTCTAATGCTTATAGTATGGCATCGTGCCCGGCATTAAATGAATTTCTCAATGAAGTCATACCCGCCTCCGTTCCCGTTCCCGTTCCCGTTCCCGCTTCCGTTCCCCATGCAACATCCTTTGAGTCCCCATTAAGAGCTTCTGTCTGAGGCGTGTTTATTTCTGTAATTGTTGTCGTCTCGTAAATTACAGTTTTTGCCAAAGCCCTTTGTCTGTTTCAATGTGCAGCAGTAGTTTGAAAATTGAAATAGACATGCAAAATGTCTGACTCTGCGGTCTGCAGTATCCTTTCAAGCTGCCTCCCTTGCCTGTGGTATTTGCATTTGAAATTATACTGTCGCAGTTGTTGTGTTTGCCAAAGCCAGGTGAGACTTTTAATGTTATTAATTTCGAAAGAGGCAGACAATTTTGGCCCAAAATGAAGTCAGTAGGGGAGAGAAGTACATTTTCAATTGGACAACCACAAGATCCGAAACAGGTTGCATTAATTTAAGTGAAAAGCGACTCAGAGTAGTAACAAGTCCTGAATATCTGGTTCGTGTGCAAAGCCCCAACCATCCAGAACTCATCTGAATTGTGTAAAATAATTGTTATCCAAGGGCCATTGTGTGCTAAACCAAAGCCTCTTAGGAGCTTTGGATGGTAGAACATTTTAAGCTGCTACACTCCGTTCAATTGCAATTGACCCGCCTTCGGCTTGGGTAGGCAAAGCTCATTTTCGGGATTATGCATGCAGATTCAGTCAATAGTCAATAAAGCTCATTTTCCCTTAAGCTGATAATAGGGTCTGGAAATTGCTTTTCCATTTTGCCCCAGCAATTTCGATTCTCTGTGTTTTAACTTACAAAAGTGGGTACGGATTTATGCATATCCAGGGATAAGGAGTTACGAAAATAATAAGAAACAGAATAAAAAGCTAGTTATATTTAAAAAAGGCAATAAGCTAATAATTTAAATCAAATATTTATATGTTTATATCACAGCTAATATCTAGAAAAATCGAGGTATATAATTTCGTTATTACCTTTTAGGTAAAAACCAGTGACACGTCAGCTTATTGCTCGTAACTTCAAGACTGGGAAATTCTGGCAAATTTCCACACATAAATAATGCAGCGAATGGGAACCTGCAGCAGCTGTTGTCAGCACTAACCCCTTCCCAACCAGAAAATTCTGAAAAATTGTTAATTAAGATACAACACAGAACGGGAAGTCCGGAATGAATATCGAAGGAGAATTAATTGCCTAAGATATCGCTGGGCTAGCAATCAAAGGCAATTAACAGGACAAAGGCCCGAAAGCCGCTTAAGGAAATGACAGGGTTCTCTATTCCAACCCTATCCAACACCTGCCAGCCCTCTTCCTTTAGGCTTCCCTCTTCAAACTAAACTAATTTAAGCTATGCGTCTCGTTTTACTTTTATTGGTAGAGGCCGCTTCTCCTGGAAAAAAGGAGTGAAACTGCCTAAATGTTTGAGCAATTAAAAAGGGTCATCCTTTCGAGTAGAAAAGGAAGGCCTACAAGAACAAAAGAAAGCGCCATTTTTTGTTGTCAAGTTTTAAAACGAACCTATTCTAGAAATAAACAAAATGATGGTCAAGAATATTATTTACCTTATTGGTTAACATTAAAGCTGACTTTATTATTTAACAACATATAATTTCTTCTTTTAATTTCAATTTATATATCTCCACAATGACTTAGATCGATATTGAAATAAAGAACAAAGTTTAATGAAAATTAATTGCTAGATCTCTTCTTTTTAGATTCAAAAACGAACCACTTTTCGCTACCCTTTTCAGCCGTGTTAACAAAAAATTCAGTTCTCGCTTTTGGCGTTTGTTGCTTTCTTTTGGCCGCCTTCTCTTTTCGGCGCTTTTTGTTTGCCTGAAAATTGGTTTAATGGCCAAGCGCTTTGGCTAACACATACACGCGCACGCACACAGACACGCGTACATATTGGGGCAATTTGGTGGAGGGATACGCGGAAAGGACGAGGCACACGGCCTGTCTTGCCCTCTCGCTCGCTCGGTCAAAGAGAAAAAAGTGCGGTGCCACTGAGTAAAATAAATAAATAAAGCGAAACAAGCTTAACAACAACAAAGAAACTTTACACAAACTTTTACAAAGCGCTGTTGTTGGCGGTCCGTCCCGATGAGCCTGATATATGTGTCAATAAAATCAATATTTGCCTTGCCTTTGCGACTAAATGTTCAATTAGCGCATCAATCACAGACGCTCAAACGAATCAAATGGAAGTTCGTCCGTGTGTCCTCAGCCACTTGATACCGGGCTTATGCGATGATTTAGTAGTGAATATTAACTGTGTGATTAGTCCGCAAATATTTAACTAATTAGCTAATAAGTTAAGCACACACAAAGCCAAAATGTTGTGTACCCCGCAAATCGAGTCCAGTCGAGCGAGTTGCGGCTGGGCCATTCTATTGACTTGTTTAATTGGGTAAGTAATGCCTTATGCGGGTACACTCCAAGCTTAAGCTTCTTTACCATCAAGAAAGTAAAGAAACGTTAAATACAAAATTGTATAATAAAATGATATCTCTCTCTGAAAGGAGAAATCAAATATTATTCATATATTTTCTAGCTCTAAATAGCTCTAAATATTACGAATACAGAATTTAATAAATGACTTATTAACTTCTTAAAATAATAAAGTAATTAATAGGTAATTTCGTTATATGGGGAAAGAGAATGTGTGTTTTATATTCAATATATTACCTATACGTAATTCTCATTAGTTTTCTTAACGATTCCCTGCTTCAAATAGCAATAGCTGCTTTATAGCATAAAAACATAAATTGTATTCAAAATTTGAGGAAAATATCTTTAAAGGAAATTGGAAATTAACCTAAATTAAATGTAAACATCGCTTTCTGAAGGATGTCATATTATATCTTCACTCCTTATTACTTTTTTAGGATTTATATCTTAATAAACCTATTATTTTATCCAACGACTTGCAAAACTTATGTTTATATAAGTTTTCGTCAAATGAACTGCAACTCATTGAGTGCTTGAATTTCCCAGCTTTAAGCCTTCGTTAAATACGAATTTAATTTATTAGTTCGTCCCGTCAGCATTATCCTTAGACTATAGCTTGTTTCGAATTTCTGAAATGCAAACATATATCTTGATTTGCAGCTGCAGCACACAATGGTAATGCATTCGCCGAGTGCCATGGGTCGTCCGCACTTAATCAAATAAATGGCTCGACGAGAGTCTTGGTCCCAGCTCAGTGGTCGTCGGTCGTCGAATCGTCGGTTTATCCCGATTGCTAGTAATGCGATTTCAGCTGCATTAACAGGACACGGATAAGGACGACAACAGACCGCAGTGCGGGGGCAATGGCAATCATTTATGCGTATTTAAAAGCATTAAGCGCGTTGCAGACGCATTAATCATACGCCACATGTGACGCGGCCCTGTCGTCTGCTTATCGACACTCTTGTGTCCCTTTGGCATGGGTAATCATTTGCCATGTTGACTGATTTGCAGCAGCAGCAGCAGCAGCAGCCGCATCTGCCGCTGACCACGCGGCAACAACTGTCGAGCGAAACACGGCCACAAAGTCGCCCAGAGTTATGCAATGAAACTTGCCAACGGAGAATGCGAGACTCCGGAACGGGCCTGGCCAGCGTGTGTGTGTGTCCGTGATTTGTGTATTCGGTCTGCCTGTGAGTGAAGGCAAATTTATGGCTTCATTTATGTGGCCCGAGACCCCTCAGAGGTTATCAGAGAGCAGGCCCAACGGGTGTAGCAGTACGCTCGTACGTACTGCCACGTATGTATATATTAGTGCACGGCCGTGTTCGCTGTACCGAGTCTCCGGCGTAAATAATTCACTGTGAATTTTTAACATATTTTCAATTGAATTATTTATGACCACAGAGACAACCGTGAGGGGCCAGAAGGCAAATTATTGGGTCTGATCCAGAAGTAGGGACCCGGGAATTAGGTCTCGCCTTCAAATGGCTATATCAAGGGCCGTAATTACTCTTCTCGATGGTTGGAATATAAATTTCTTTTTGTTTGTAGTTCAAATATAGCAAGAGCTCTTATTTTTTGTTTAATTTTATATAGAAAAAACCATTAAAAACTTTTATGTTCCGAAAATAAACAGCCAATTGAAGTGTGAAATTAATTGCCGGCAATTAAAACCAAAATATTAAGCCAGAAAAACCCAACCAGCTTGCACAATTTCTTATGTAGAATCTCAAATACCATATAAATTTTCATTAATACATACATCTGCATAATTTATGCCTGCCACACATGCAAAATATTTAATTGCTGTGTCGACTAATTTATTTTTGGCCACAAGGCACAAACATTATTACCACCGAAATGTTATGCTCCAGTTATTTGAAAAGCTGATTAAATTATAATAATAATAAATGGCCGTCGTTTGTGGCTAATTCAATGAGCCAGTGATTCTTAGAATTAATTGCTTCTAAAATTAATTATTGGAGTGAAGGTGAAAGTGAAAGTGAGCATTTAGTGAAAAGTTTTGTGGGTTCCAAAGTAGTTTAAACTTGATAGTTACTATAATTAATCTAGGTTCTGTAGGGAAAACTAAGTTTGTCTCTTACTTAAACATACATTTAATTATACGGCTCAATCTTAACTGAAAAATATTACAATTACATTAAATAATTCACTCAAAACCCCTAAACAGAAGTCTTAACTATGTTAGGCTCACTTTTGCATAGTTCATAAATCCAAATATATTCATAAATAATAGCAAATAATGGCCAATGGTCTCAATAAGTTAATCTGCTCATTCAGATTATGCAGCCTCTCAGACAGCGTAGATGTTGCTCATACGCCACGTTGCCATATTCTCAAGTTATTCCCTATTAGGACACTCATAAGTATAACGATCCCATCGGACCCATTCATTTGGCCATTCGATCCCCATCCACTCGGGCACTCGGACCGCCATCGGCACTTGGCATTGACCCGCAAATTGCACAATCTCCGTTAACTGCCCAATTTGAATGTCACCGAAGTTCATCGAGGACCCATCAGGACGCCCAGTCCGTAGTCCCGCAGCCATCCATAATGTGTCTGCTCACTCGGTCAGTGCTACTTATAAATAAAACACAGATTTGTAGCCATTTTGTTCAACGAAAAAAATTAACTTAATTTGAAATGCGGCGGTCGAAAGAGCAGAGAAAATCCCAGATCCGGAGCCGAGCCCAAAAGCCCGCAAATATTTTTACGCTTCAGCGCGTTGTGTACGTGTATAGAAACGTATAGCGGCGGGAATAGGAGCGGGAGCGGAAACGCGTCCGGGTGAGGAAACCATGTGTGTGTGTCCTTGTTTTGGCGGTGTGAGGCTTCCGCCATTAGGCATGCATTCAAGTTCTTAGAGTAAAGTTGCCCAGAGGATATCGCGTGGGAGTCCCGAGATTCCCCAGACTCAACTTGGGCCGGGAAACTTGGGCTGTTAAATGGGCGTGGCATCGTCTGAGCCAGTGTGTACGTGTGCACGGCTAAAAATATTGTTTTGAAAGAAAAATGAAGAAAAACTCATAAACTCTCATAAAGATAAACAAGGCTTTAAATATTTATTTGTAATGGTAATTTGAAAAATACTAATTATAAATAACAGTAATTTTTAGGTATGAATTCAACAGTCTTACCTGAGTACTTTTATGGATAATTTCAAAGTAGTACTCTAAAAATAAAATATAAGGTAATTTAAAAAGAAAATTCTGTACAAGATTTTTAGTTAACTAAAATTCTCTACAAATATGTATTAGGGAATACCTAAGATTGATATTTTTGGCTCTGTGTAATCCAGAGCCAGGCGAGTTATTTATAGATTTATGCGCACTCACACTCATACTCCCACCACTGGCCCATCTCATCATCGCCGCAGGATTCGGAGGCTTTCGGCCAAAATCGCTTTGGGCAAGCAAATAGTTAACTCGCCATCTGTGTGCTGTGGGCTATCAAAGTGTGTGTGTGTTTGTGCCAGGGGGTGTACGGGTGACGGTTGTGGGTGGTCTATGGATATAGTCCGCATTATTGCAGCGCGACTAAGCAAACTACTTTGCCTGGGATGGCCTGACCCTATTTCCTTGCAAGCCACTGGGGGAATCTTTTATATGAGCTCCGGTCTCAGCTTTCGCCACCACACATCCTCGAGTCATGTCGGGTTCTCGTAACGTGTCCTGACTGGCCTTATAATTAACCCTTTTATTAATATCCTGCCTGCTAAAGGCTGACATGAACTAGCTGTACGTTACACTTAGCCGGGAAGCATACTCAAGTCATCACCGCCAGCAACAATCAGGATATATTGTGGGATGTTATCGTGAAGGGAAAGCAGTTGTAGAGAAAGCAATTTGGGCATATTACAAACACCATGTTGGGTAGAATATAAAAACATGTTTAGCTACTGAAATAATGCAAAATTGTAGTTATACAATTTGATATAAGCATTATTTTGTGACTTTTATTGATTGCTTGAACAAAATTTAAAAACAAAGAAGAGTATTCCTCTTTCGGCTATAAAATATAATCTCAAAATGTAATATTTGCACGTGGATTTTTGGTTCATTCGTATTTTTTTAGCCTTTCTCTCGTATATGTTGTAAAAAGTTCTCCCATGACCCATTTAAGGAGACAAACAAGACGCCTGCTGGTGCGCGCGGGGCCAGAGTATCAATTTCTCCTCTAAGGACGCCAGGCAAAGTTTCCTTATTGTTTGCCAGCTGGCTTCTTTGTGTGCCAATTATGTGAGCCATTGATTGGCCGAACAAAGGATCGGAGATGGGTAAACGGTTAAGTCATGCTAAATATAGTTGCCCAGCAGTTAATTAACAAAACACACGCAAACAGGCACATGTGCGAACGTCATAACATTAAAGGTCAGGCGTCGCCTGGCGATGGGATGACGGCGGCTCAACCCGTGCATTCCTCCGGCGCTCCGTCGCCTGTCCCGGTAGGCGGTCGGGTGGACGCTGCTGACGGTAAAGGGAACAGGAACTACAGGAAGAGGCGTGAGGACAGCGATCCTTCTGTCGATCTCGATATCGATCTCTGTCACGGCCCCGCTCTCTGTGGGTGTAGCCTGCGCGGGCCAGCTCCCTAGGCCTATGCCCATAGCGATCAGTGACCGGGTTCCGGTCTTGCCCCCTCTCGCGATTTCGCTCCTCTTGGTTCCTCTTTCCTGCCAGATCCCTCCTAACCTTGTCCACTTTCCGCTTCAAATCTCGATCTATCTCTCCATTGCGATGCCCCTCCCTGGCCTTCTGGCCCCGGGTATCGTCCTGTTTCGGATACTGGCTCTGCTTTTGGCGCTTCAGATCCCAGTCGTATTGGAAATCAAACCTCTTGTACTGATTCCGAAAGACAGTCTTGAACAGCTGGCGCAGGAAGACATAGTCGGGCTTCTGCTCGAAGGGTAGATTTCGGCAGTACTTCAGGTACAGAAAGAACTCCATGGGCAGGCCGGAGCAGAGAACATCGATCGGAACGGAGGCCTTGCACTCGGCAATCCGCTCGTACTTCTGAACCTCGGACGCCGCCCGGATGCCTTGCCAAGGAAGACGGCCGCGTCGGAAGTAGAGCAGCAAGTAGCCCACAGACTCCAGATCGTCCCGACGACTCTGCTCCGCAAAATGAGCACGAACGCTGGCATAGCGGGCCGTGCCCACCAGCTCTTTATTCTCGGTGTACTCGATGTGGAGCTGGGTGCTCTGGCTGAAGTACTTCTTGGCCAGACCGAAGTCGATCATGAAGACCTGCGTGGTTTGGCGGCCCCGGCCCATCAGGAAGTTATCCGGCTTAATATCGCGATGGACGAAGCACTTTAGATGCAGGTACTCCACACGGATCAGGATCTGATCGGCCAGCATCAGGACAGTCTTCATGCTGAAGGAGCGAGAGCACAAGTTGAGCATGTCTTCCAGCGTGGGGCCCAGCAAATCGAGTACCATGACGTTAAACTCCCCCTCGGTGCCGTAGTGCCGCATCTGGGGTATGCCTACTCCGCCCTGCAGGATTCCATAGATCCTGGCTTCGCGCGCCAGCAGCGGATGTTTGACTGAGGCCCTCTCCAACTTAACGGCCACCAGTTCGCCGTACTTGACGCCCTCGGCGCGGTACAGTTCGCCGAAGGAGCCCTGCCCGATGCGCCTCAGCAGGCGGTACTTTCCCGCAACCACGATGTTCGGCAGCGGATGTGTCTGAGGCGGCACCGCCGCAAATCGACAGGACGTTGGTCGACAGTTCCGACGCTGGCGTTGCTGGTGATTCCTGATGGGCTGTGGCTTGGTGATTGGAGCCGAAGACTCTGGTTCATCTTTGCGGTCATGTGGATAGCAGTGTGGACGGCCTTGGCAATGCCCCTTGTCTTTGGCAAGGCCTATGTCCGCATCTCCCATGCTTTCCAGTGAGCGCTCTTCGAATCTCCAAGCACGCAGGGGAGAGTAATGTAGACGAGGCTTTATATAAGCCCGATGTTGTGTGTGAATGATATTGCCCCGATTTTACGATTCGGAAAGAGACTGATTTTTACTTGGAATTCTTTTGAATTTAAATTCATGCGGAATGGATGGGAATGGTTTTTATTTAATTATTTAAACAAAAACTAAAGCTGCTAAAATATATCACAGATTTTGTCACAGAAATTAATAAAAAAATTGATTTGTGGTTAAATACTACTAATGAAATAAATATTCGTTTATTTTTATGAGAGAGAGTTTTATATGTAAATACAGAATAAATGAAAAATTAAATCAAAGTCAAATCTTTAGTGGCAGCAAGAAATTTGTTTGATTGGCTTCAGTAGCTGTGGGTAAACGTTTTCAATTTGTGGCAAAAAGAAACTTTGAAAAAAAGTTCTCTGTTCTAGTGGCAATTAAATAAACTCTACCACTTGTTTTTCAATTAGTCGCAGCAAAGCCAACGAAGCTTGACCTCGTGTGACATAGAGAAGCAGCTCTTGCCAGCATCACGCATACGCCCTGGAGTGCAGATGTGATGCCTGGAAACGGATTAATTTCCTAAATTGGTTATGCAACCGGTCAGACTTCATCATCATCCTGACATCGACCACAAGCATTGGCATCATTCACATGCCAGTCTCCGGACTTGTCTCCCTATTTCCATGCTTGCCATTTTTGACTACGAAAACTGCACTTTCAATTAGGCTAATTTGGTCTGTCCCTTTAAATACGGCCTGTTAACTATTATTTGCACTTTGCATAATTTGAAACAGTGGAAATTCCTTCTCCGCTCCCACCACCTTATTTATCATTCTAGGCTGCCTGTCCATTATCTTTTGTGCTGCTGCGCGAACGCTTTCGAGATGATTAGATTTATGGGCAAACTGTTTATAAATATTCATAATTAAATTGTCTGTGCATGCTGGAGCCCGGCTAGCCCGAAAGTAGAATGCCAAAAATGTGTACTGAGCTTGAATGAAAAACAGTGCATAATGCACATAATGAAAAAGTTGAACATTACATTCAAGGACATTTTACAATAATTATAGTTTATGCTAAAGTTCTGCGAAATATAATAATAAAAATATTTAATAAAATATACAATGAAAATATCATGTAAATTACTATTCCAAGTACACATAAAATAAGTTAAAATGTAAATAAGTTCATACGTGGTCCCGGTAAATCCCCACACTAATTTATGACCTCCGGACTGGGTCAACTGCGTACTTTTGGGGCTTTATTAGATAGGCCGGGGCTTGGAAATAAGAATTAATACTCATCTACATCTACATATTTTCCCGCTTATAAACTGCAATAAAATAAACTAATTGGCCGCCCTGACAAATTGCTATGTCGAATTTACTTGGGTGATTCACTGGAAAGGATCTGGGATGGGATGTGGCTTTCGAGCAGCGACAATCCCGACAACCGGATGGCTGGATCCTGCCTGAGTCCTTATTTATGAGATGCGAATGAGCACAATAAGAGGCTGGGACGGCAGCCCGACACACATACTAGTCCCGACTATCTGGGTCTATCCTTCTAGCCACATCTACAGACACCCACACGCATGCAATAATGCCTCTTTTATGGTTGCTCTGCGAAGAGGCTCTAGGGCAAAGAAGTGGCATTAATTTAAAGCTTATGGCGCATTAATTTTAATTAAAATGCTGCAACAGCAGCTAACAGCAATAAAAAGGCAATGTTATAACTATCCTCCGCCTTCTAGTTTGCTAACTGTGACTGAAATGATGAAAAAGTTGATCCTAGGAATGATTAGCAATGTTCAGTGACAGCGCACTTTTCCTGGAAGAATCCCCGAACTCGCTCAACTCTTTGCCTGATTTATCACATCTCGTTTTCAATTTGTTGGAGCTCTTCCCCGGGCCTCATCAATGTCTCGTCCCTCACATTCCCGCCACGGCAATTGAAAACTTACGGCCCGTCAAAACTTATTCCCCTTGCCATCTCGGCCACGCCCCACAATCCATCCTGATGTCCTGATGCCTTGTCAAAGGTTATGGCCAAATTGTCTGCACATGCTTCGCATATTTCATAGTTTTCGCTTGTTCGCTTGCCACATTTCTCGGCTGTTGTTTTCGCTGGCTTCGCCAAACTTTTTGGACAGCTAAATCATTTACATACAAGCTCGAATCCTGCGTCTCCCGAAACTTGAGTTCCAGTCTCAGCTGGAGTTCCGGGCCCACGTGGCGTATGTGAGATGTGAAGTGATGTGTTGAGTGTCAGCATGCTGTCTTGTCGTTTGTTTCGATTTATCCATAACCGACCGCCCCCATTGGTGTATTGCAAAGTTTTGATGTTTTTGTTTTGAAACCTAGAAAGGGTCCATGCCATGGCCAAGGTGTAACCTTATAGGGATTGGCATTTGCTGTATTTTAAGCAATCTTTGACTTGACACAACTTTGGTGACACTACAAACAAGTTTTAATTAATAACTCTACCAAGAACTTCATTAAAATAGTGAGCAAGGAACAAAATAAAACTTTAAATTTATATTTCAGAACGTTACATTATTGCTCCTGAACTTCTCATGTTTTTATACCCTTGCAGAGGGTATTATAATTTCGGTCAAAAGTGTGCAACGCAGTGAAGGAGACATCTCCGACCCTATAAAGTATATATATTCTTGGTCATGATCACCTCCTGAGTTGAAATAAGCATGTCCGTCTGTCCGTCTGTCCGTCTGTCCGTCTGTCCGTCTGTCCGTCTGTCCGTCTGTCCGTCTGTCTGTCCGTCTGTCTGTTTCTACGCAAACTAGTCTCTCAGTTTTAAAGCTATCGACTTGAAACTTTGCACACACCCTTCTTTCCTTTGCACGCAGTATATAAGTCGGAACGGCCGGGATCGGCCGACTATATCCTATAGCTGCCATATAACCGATTGATCGGATATGGTATAACTTCGGTGTTTTTAGAGTTAGAGAATTCAGATACGAATGCTATTGTTGGCAACATAATACGACATACCAAATTTCATAAGGATCGGCCGACTATATCCTATAGCTGCCATATAACTGATTGATCGGAAATGCTATAACTTCGGCGATTTTAAAGTTATAGAGTTCAAATTTAGTAAGAATGCTATTTTTGGCAAAATACTACGACAAACCAAATTTTATCAGGATCGGCCGACTATAAGATATAGCTATAGATATAATAATATAACTGAAAAATCGAAAATTGCCCATCTTTTGTGTTTTTGAAGATAGAAAATAAAAACTTCGTACATATTACATATTTGGTCAGTTAATCCGACCTACCAAATTTCATAACGATCGGCCGACTATATCTTATAGCTGCCATATAACTGAACGATCGGAAATTACCCGGCCATTTCAGCCTTCTCGTTAAGTCATTAAAATTAGATTGCATATGATTCAAT
>VNJQ01002370.1:0-50057 GCA_008042515.1 Drosophila truncata
CGCAGCTGAAATATTTTAAAAATCAAAAAGAAACAAATCTCTCCAATCCTTGAGTATTTTCGTACTCCTAATATAGATAAAATTGAACGACTGTACAACGACTTAACCCTGGTAGAGTGGGAAAATGTCGATGATACTGTTAAGTTCTGGGCTGAAGTTCTTAAATATCGGGATTCTGGCGGAAACTGCCGTTTTCAGGAATTGGCTTCAGTTGCTCTGCAAATGCAGTCCCTGCCTTGGTCGAATGCCGACGTCGAGCGGGTGTTCAGCCAAGTCAATTTAATAAAAACGAAAATTCGAAATAGCATGAACGTTGAAACGTTAAATGCTATACTGAGTATAAGGTCCATATTTTAATTTATTTGTACCTTCAAATTATAAATTAATTTACTTAAAATTTTAGGTACGGGCTGCGTCGACACAATATGTGCTGTTTTAACTATAATGTACCACCCAGCTGCCTATCTACAATTGAAGACAAGAAATTTTATCCAACTGATGATGATGATAATATTGACGACATCTTAAATATAATATACATAGATCTTAATTTTTGTACATTATTGTTTTTTTTTTTTTGTTTTCTTTGTAATGATATCCGTTAGAGAATTACCCATATATTTTATGTTAAGTGGAACTGAGGGTTTATTAGTGAATAACATGCAGTACATTGCCTTATAAAAATCAGTTTTTTTCCTAACTTTTTTTCTCTGGTATTCCGCTTTTTTTAGCTTTTTTTTTTCGTTGATCCAGCTTTTTTTGCTCAGAAAAAAATGACACCACTGGTGTAAATAGGATTCCGGGTTAGATTTTAAACAGGGGAAGTCCCCGGAAAGGGCTGGGTTTAGTGAATATTTAAAAATATTAGCCACTTTCATTGACTAAAGAGGAGTTTTATGAAGTGTTTTGAAGATATTTTTTAAGGCTTTATAGCTACGATATAAATATAAATTTAAATTTAATAATTATCAACGATTGAATTTATATTTCTTTAGCAAATAATACGTTTTGGAACTTTGAATATATAAAAAATATATGAAATCATAAAAACTTGAACTCAAATGATTAAAAATGGACTCTCTAGAGACTCCCAAAGATTCAAAATTGAAAATAATTTCATAAGAAATTCCCAAATGCAAAATTTTGTGTATATTTTTATGAAAACACACACCGGTGAGTCATCGTTGCCCCAGTGCTCCACTGTCCGGTTAATGGTGATAATGGCAATGGATGCTCGAGCTAAGAACCGGGAGCCAGAGACCTCCCAACCTGGGCGTACTGCGAACGTAATCAAAACATAAACAAATTCTTCAAAAATGAACTTCAAAGAGCCAAAACACGCAGATACAAATTAACAGCAGCGGTCAAAACAAAGGGGATACTGTTGAAAATAATAAATAAATAGTAATTATTTGGTAAAGTAAAAGGATTATTTTTCTAAATTAAATATAATCGAGTTCTTAAGGATATTTAATATCAGAGGAGTTGTAAGAGATTGAGGTATATATTAAACCGATTGTGACTGTACTCAGTGGGAATATACGAGCTGATAGACAACAGGTCAGACGGACACACAAACACACATACCACCACTGAACAAACCGATATTTTATTTCTTTTTGCATATTGCGCTGAATCAATGTTGTTGTTCTTGCCGCCAAGCGATAAGCAAGGCAACTTACAGTGCGTAACAAATATGTATATGGTCAAATATTTAATAAACAAGTTCCCAAGAATTATTTACAATAACAAAGCATAGAAAAACGGCATATTTAAGCTAAAAAAATTAATTAAAGACCATATTTTAAAGCCTTTATGAATAGTTTATACCTTTACTTTATTTTATTTCTTATTAAACTTTCTACTAGTAATTTCTGTATTTAATTTACTTATGAAACGCACTGTTACTTGGCCTGTACACAAGCATAAACATTGTTAATTTTATTTGTAGGGAAAGCGCGCAAATGATTCCCAAACTCACACACTCTCAGATACTTCTCTGGCACTTTTTTTTAATATAGAAATGAAAAAAGATTGACCGCGGACCTCAGTTGTGCGCTAAACTTTGCAAACGTCGGGCCATTCTCTCCATACTTTTCGCCTTTCCGCCGATCTCTCGCTATATAATCCAGAAAGATGATTGAATTCAAGAATATTGTCCTGCTGATATCCCTAATCCTCATCGGGAAGAGCCAAGCGGCATCTCTGCCCTATCGCTGTAAGGATAATATGGGTTAGCAAGGATATTGATATAGATCAGAGATATAACTGATACTAAATTCGAAAAATTTAATTGTTTTCTTACTTCGGAATATTTTTAAAAAAATATGGAACAATAGATACATTTTTTAATGTATACAGAAATTAAATCCAAGGTTTTTTTAAATAATAAAAGAGAACCCTCACATAATTCCAGCAAGAAAGGAGTTTTCACATTTTAAATGAAGGTTTTTGTGATTAAAAAAAATTATAATAAGTGTAGTGTTGTGTATATCTCTTTAAATAATTAAATATTCGTATTTAAATCTTAAATAAATAAAAATAACTGTGAATCAATATTTATTTCTAAAAAACTCAAGTTTTAATCACACTTTTCTCTTTAATTTTTTAATTTCATATCCAATAGCTTCACCTTATGTGTATAATCCACAATTCTGCATGGATACCCTGACTGGGCACAGTTTGTATGTGGGCGAGGTGTTCACGCGACCAGGGCAATGTGTCCGGGTCCAGTGCCTGGGAACACTGCAGCTCTGGGAGGACACGTGAGTGGAATTGTAATTTAGAAATCCTCCATGAAATCCTCATAATTTTCCTCCTGTTCACCAGCTGCCTAGTGCCAAATCTGAAGAAGGGCGACTGTAAGCCAGTTCCGCCCAAGGAAACGGGTCTGGACTACCCCCGCTGCTGTCCCCTGTACGAGTGCAAGACCTACGAGACGCATGCCGGCGGAACGCTGGAGCAGACAAACACCTACAACCAATACGGCACCCTGATGAACACCCACCTCACCGAAGTGATTACGATTACCGAAGTGCCGCTTCGAGCGGGGATTCCCACGGCACCCGTGCGCAAGTATCAGGTGTGAAGGGACCATAGACTTAGTTTAGTTTATAGCAGCGGATGTAA
The DNA here is from genome assembly GCA_008042515.1 of Drosophila truncata. Lineage (NCBI taxonomy): Eukaryota > Metazoa > Arthropoda > Insecta > Diptera > Drosophilidae > Drosophila > Drosophila truncata. Next base: position 3,130 of record VNJQ01002370.1, read on the forward strand.
TGTGTAATTCTTATGGGAATAAAAGGAATAATAAAAGAAACATGCTCCTAAACTCATTTCTATTCAACTTTTGAAATTGCCGCCTGTCTACCGATACTTCAACATCGAGCCAGTGTCAAAGCTCATCGATAGACGTATATATATCGTCGTAGACGTTCATATCGCCATCGCTAACATTGTAGGATTCAGAGTGACCAACGAAAAATATCAAAAAATATCAAAAAATATCAAAAAATAACGCGATATCGATATATTGATATGTTGATATATTATTATCGCTAGAAACGAATTGCTAGAACTTGCTACGAAACGAAATTGTATTTTTGTTTATTTAAACCAAGGAAACAACGCAAATTGCAGTAACCAGCAGTAGTACAAACGAATCGCAGCCACTGCTCCATAGCGAAATTTGAAAGAGCACATATAATTTAGATAACCCGTTGCAGTCCGCGAATTTCATCACAACAACACAATGTTGCTGCGTCTTGCTCTCTCCGCCGCCCGTCCGGCTGGCAGTGTCAGCCTCCTGGCCCAATCCTCGCAGCTGCTGAAGGCCAAGCCAAGCCTGGGGCTTGTCCGCTCCTATGCCCGCGGCCCGGTCCGCGGCCGTGCTCCCGTCCAGCAGCAGCAGGCCCAGGAGCTGCGTGCTCCGACCCTGAAGGAGAAGCTAATGGGTCCGCCCGGTGCCAATGGTAAGGTTATACATATGCCCTTGCCTCGCTAGCCCTCGTTGTGTAATCATTTGTGTATTTATCTTGTGTATTCCAGCATACTCCATGGGTAAGGGAGCCGCCGCTGGAGCAGCAGCCGTGGGATTGGGTGCCTTGTGCTACTACGGCGTGGGATTGGGCAAGCAGACCAGCATTGCCGACAACGCCATGTGAGTGCGGCTTTACATATGTGCAGCTAGCATTTTCTTATTTATTTATGTAATATCCATCTTCTGCCCGCAGCATGTGGCCCCAGTATGTACGGGATCGCATCCAGAGTACCTATGCCTTCTTTGGCGGCTCCTGTATTCTAACTGCTGCCTCGGCAGCAGCTGTTTTCCGTTCGCATCGTCTCCTGGAGCTGGCCTCGCGTGGCGGTCTCTTGGTGAGTTGAAATCTAAGCTCCACTCTTGACTATATCCCAGTCAAAATACACACAATGTTCATTACACTTCCCTTGGACAGGCCACATTCGCTTCGCTGGCGCTAGTCATTGGCAGCGGTGCCGTGGCTCGCTCCATTGAGTATCAACCCGGTTTGGGAGCCAAACACTTGGCCTGGGCTGTGCACTGCGCCATTCTGGGTGCTGTAATTGCGCCCATGTGCTTCGTAGGCGGTCCAATTCTGACGCGTGCTGCCCTTTATACCGGTGGCATTGTCGGTGGCCTGTCCACCATCGCCGCGTGTGCCCCCAGCGACAAATTCCTGTACATGGGCGGCCCCCTGGCCATTGGTCTGGGAGTGGTCTTTGCCTCCTCGTTGGCCTCCATGTGGCTGCCGCCCACCACAATGCTGGGTGCTGGTAAGTTATACATTTCCATATGAAATGCAAGATTGTGGGACACTTTATTTACTATGCTCTTCCTCCTGCAGGTCTGGCTTCCATGTCATTGTACGGCGGCCTAGTTCTGTTCAGCGGCTTCTTGCTGTACGACACCCAAAGGATGGTGCGCAAAGCAGAGGTCTATCCGCAGTACGGATACGCTCCCTTCGATCCCATTAATGCGTGAGTTTTTCCTTTTGGAATATGGGAAAACCCTTTAATTTTTCCCTAATTTGTGCTTGCAGTTCGATGTCCATCTACATGGATGTCCTGAACATATTCATCCGCATCGTCTCCATCCTGAGTGGCGGCGGCCAACGCCGGTGAAGCCTGAACCAGGGACATGTGATATGATATACTATAAATATTTAAAAACTTGTTATTAAATAAAGCAATTTGAGCTAAGCATGTATAATTTGCTGTTCATATCTATAAGAGGGAATATTTTGAGGGATTAGGTATTATAAAACAAATTTCTTAGAATCACATTTGTAGGAAATCCTATTAAAAGCGCCAAAAGTTTATGGATGAATCCTTGCTATGTAACAATCTATCGGTAACTGTTTGGTATTTTTTGTATTTTATGTTATTAATTTTATAAATATTTAAAAACTTGTTATTTAATGAAGAAATTTGAGCTAAGCATGTACAATTTGCTGTTCATATCTATTAGAGGGGATATTTTGAGGGATAGAAATTCCTTACAATCACATTTGTAGGAAATCCTATTAAAACCGCCAAAAGTTTAGGGATGAATCCTTGCTATATAACAAAGCTATCGATAGTTCCTTGGTATTTTTTGTATTTTATTTTATTATTATTTTTTAAATAACAATAGTAGACAAATTGTTAAACAAACTTTAGAGGAAATTAATTTATATTTTTAAATTAATTTAACAGACATTCAATGGGTATTTAACAAATAGTATTTAAATGGTATTTCCATTTCCCTGCTTATCGTTATCGGCACTGAGCTTCAAGCAACATTGAGTCCAGGACAATTGCTCAATTGGGAATTTTCGTAGTTTCTCGCAAGGCCAAAAACACAGATCAGATTTGCTCCGGCTACGGCATCCAAGTGACTGTGCATAAGGTGTCACAGCGTTGTCAAAACCTTTCCCCAACGACCCACAACTTCTCACTCTCATTCGACACTCTCGGCTATCAACAACAAGTCGTAAATTTTTGTGTTCTAAAATATTGTGAAAAACGGTTGGCATTAAATTTTGTAATTTTCGCAGACTCGTCACATTGCGAGACGATATTATTCGAAGGCTACCAAAGTGCCCTTCGTACCTGAGACAGGTGAGTTAACGCAGGACAGACAGGAGGTGGAGGAGGCTAGACGCCGGCCGCGCCCTTAAAGCCGGCAAATCGATTTCTTGACTTCAACACCTCTTTTCTTTTCTTTTCCCCAGCAACTGCCGTTGCGAGTCCAGCATCTAAAGTTGACCAGTTGACCACGTCGACAGCGTCAGCGCAGGATCTGACAGATCCTATACACGAAAGCGACATGGAACGTCGCTATTTAAAGAATCCCTTTCCCGATTTCGCTGGCGGCGAGAACACACCGTTTGCCAGTGATGAGGAGCACATCAAGAACCTGATCTGCACCTATGTGGACGCCATACTGGAACACTGTCATCCCAATACCGATGACGATCAGCGCGGCGATCTGTATGTGGGCAATGCCGGCATTGCCTTCATGTTCTGGAAGCTGGCCAGCTCCGAGCAGACACGTGACCTTTATCCGGCGCTGGAACATGCCTCCGCCTTCATTCGAAACGCCAAAGCCAATGCCAAGCGATACAAGAAGCGTTCTGCCGAGCGCTACTCCTTTCTGTGTGGCAATGCCGGCATCTATGCCGTCTCTGCGGCCATCTCGCAGGCTCTAAAGGACACCGAGGAGCTGTCCAACGATCTGGCCGACTTTAAGTCGGGCATACCGTCTAGCAAGGAGTTCATGCACACTAAATATGGCTGCGATGAGGTGCTGGTTGGCCGCGCTGGCTACCTCTCCGGCTGCTACTGGCTGAACGATGTGCTGCCCGAGAAGAAGATCACGGACGATGACCTGATCTCCATATGCCAGCTAATAGTGACCAGTGGCCGAGAGTACAGCAAGCAGAATCACTCGCCGTTGCCGTTAATGTATCAGTACCATGGAACGGAGTATCTGGGCGCTGCCCACGGTCTGTGCGCCATCCTGCACATGCTGCTGGACAGCCCTTGGTTCCGCACGGTTCCCATTTCGGCGCCCGCCGCCGAGCTGCGCGACATTAAACGCTCGATTGACTTCTTCCTCGAGCTGCAGGACAACGAGGGCAATTTTCCCGTTGCCCTGGAAGATCTGCGCTCGGGTCGGGAGAAGCGTCTAGTGCATTGGTGTCACGGCGCTCCCGGTGCCGTCTACTTAATGGCCAAGGCATATTTGATTTTCAAGGAGGAGAAATACTTGGAATCGCTGCGTCGCTCTGCCGATCTGGTGTGGAAGAAGGGTTTCCTGCGCAAGGGACCGGGCATTTGCCACGGCGTTGCGGGCAGCGGCTATGTCTTTCTCCTGCTCTTCCGGCTGACCAACGAGGTGAAGTACATATACCGGGCCCACAAGTTTATGGAGCTGCTGACCGACGCAGAGTTTAAGCTACGCGCCCGCACCCCCGATCGGCCGCACAGCCTGTACGAGGGTGTGGCCGGCACCGTTTGCTTTCTGGTGGACCTTCTTGAGCCGGAGCAGGCCTACTTTCCGTTCATGGACGTCTTTCACTAGATGATGGGATGCCTACACCGAAAATCAATGCTCAATCAAATCAGGGAGAGAGTTAAACCACATTTCTAGTCACTTGTTTTTCGATGTTTTTTACGTTTCATAGTTCTTTCATTGTTGCCATTTTTGCGTTGAAGTTGAAGTTGAGAAGGAAATCGAGAAGGAAGAAAAAGAAACTGCAGGTGAAGATGCAGTAAAAGTTGAAGACGGAGGCCTCATACAAGCAGGAATGTTCACATTCATTCTCATATCAAAATTCTCTGTGCTTTACGCTAAGCAATTAATGATACTTATATATACACAGACATATATATTACAAATACATTATATTTATATACAATCTATATTATATACATACATTCTATATATATATATAATATATATACATATTTGCGCTGACATCTATATAGTATATATATATATACATACATACTTACATGCATAATGTGCTTTATACCTCTACGAGTAATCCACGAAGAGCTCTAAATCTATTGTCAATGAGAATCAAAAATAAATCATTGTACTTATTTTATACAGAGAGAAAGAAACGTATATTTTTAAAAGATGATTATATATGGGAAAGAGAATATATATAACCCTTTTCAGGTTGCTTGCAAGGATGGAACAGTTTTTCTTTTAAGTTTCTAAAAGATTATATCGGTATGATATGAAATCTCCGAAAACTACTTTTTATATTAATATAGTTTATTATATGATTTTAAATTTACATTTCCTTATAAGGAGACCAATGTTTAATCGGAATATACCCCCCCAAAGTGAGATATGCTCTGGGTGAAACCTTCAAGACCCTCTTATATCTTTATTATTTTGAAATCTTTATTTTATACAAAGAGAAAGATATGTATAATAATTTTAAATGATGATAATATATGGGAATGAAAATATATATAATCTTTTTCAGGGTTCTTGCATGGATGGAAGAGCTTTTCTATTTATTTTCTTAAAGATGATATGAAATCTTCAAAAATAATCATACTTAAACTATTTTTTATATCAATATCATTTATTATATGATTTTAAATTTACATTTCCTTATAAGGAGACCAATGTTTAATCGGAATATACCCCTCAAATTGAGATATGCTCAGGGTGAACCTTCAAACCCCCATTATATCTTTATTATTTTGAAAATCTTTATAAATCCTTGTAAATCAATGTAAAATCTCAAGTGTTCTTTTGGATTACTGGATTGATTAAAAATTTGGCCCGGCCTATCAGGTCCTATATACAACCTATATCTTAACTCCCATTAAGCAAAAGATAGAGGTTTCTCAGATAAGCCTTCACGCTCAATGGGGCCATTGGACTTGGCGCTGTGATTGAGATCATGATGAGTGGGCCAAAAAGACGGAACAACCCTTTTTTGTGTCTTATTTAAAAGTTAAGCAAGAGCAATTTGTTTATTAACCTTGGACGATCCTGAGTGGGATATGGAATCTCGATGGTTTGAGCGATAATGCTTGGTATTATCTACAGCCAATTCAGAGATACAGATAGTACAGATATTGGTGGCTCTGTGGCTCTGCTAAGTCGATGGGTGCTATAAACCAAATTGGAATGCCAGGAATATGGCGGAGCTATCAGCTGCCTGTTCACGCTCCCACGCTCATATATTTTTTGCGAGTAATAAACATGGTGGCGAAGGTAGAGGAGGAGGAGGAGGCGGTTGTTGCCACTTGAAACATCAAGTGGGCAGCGCGCATGTAACACATGTGTTGTTCCAATATTACTGGAGTGGCGCCTCCGTATCCGTTTCCCCGTATCTTTCATCCATATACGGCTTATCGGCGATCGATTAATGAGTGCATATCATTAAGTGCCCTAAGGCTACCCTGTAAAAAATATAAACGAGGTGAAATGAAACTTTTTTTTTATATATATTATAGCTTCCAAACCCTAAATATTATATAAATATTTATAAAGTGACTATAAAATTATAGTGTATGTCAAATAAAGCCCATCAAGTCATGTCTTCAGTTAAGTTCTATTTTATTTTAATAATTAAGTTTAAAAGTTTAGTTTTTATTTATAAAATCTATAATATAGTTCACAATTTCCAATGCGTATATTGTTATGTTTACTTTGTTTGATGAATAATATTAAACTGAAGCCAAAATTAATAAGCAAAACTTAATTAAGCTGGCAGACAATAATTGGAAAGAGAAATGAGCAAGGAGAGAAGCTTGCACTGTAAACAATTAATTAAATATAATATTTATAGAATATTTTAAAATATAAACTCTTCAAAGAACACCAAAAGTCAAAGCCAACTCATCTTAGAACCTAAAAATGGAATAGAAAAAAATGTAAACATTAAAGTTTAAATACAAAATGCAAATTTCCAATGATTTTGCCTTATTCCTCCCTCTGTGCGGATCGTAAGGCACTCACCTGGTCTTATCAGCGCGGGAATGTCGAGGGAGAAGGGTGAGTTGTCCAGATCCAGAGCCCATTCAGCTTTTGCAGGCCTCAAAGTGGTGGCGATTTTGGTCATTCAGTTGCCTTATCGACGGCCATCGGTTCGGTCTGGTCTGCACTTGACTTTGACAGCTTTTACTTGACTACGGTGACTACTCTTTCTCTACAACATGGCACGCGCATCCTGGTCTCTGAAGATGATGATGATGATGATGATTTCTTTTCTTCTCATCACTGCCACAATGATGATGAGGCCCGTGGAGGCAGCTGACAAGGAGGGCTTTCCCGTGGCCATAATCCATATTAACGACCTGCACGCCAGGTAAATAATCAGATTGGAACGCTTTATATGGGCGATCATAAAGTATTGCCTATCACGTACTGATTTCGATCCCGATAACGATACGGTTCCCGGTGACTCGTCCACGCGGCCGTCATTCGTCCACTCCAGAATTAATCCCTGCTTGCCTTTTGCTGACCAGGTTCGAGGCCACCGACTCCAGCGGTGGCACCTGCGACGACGGTGAGACCTGCATTGGCGGCTATCCGCGCACTGTCACCACCATCCGGCGGCTGTTGCAGGAACAGGCTGAGCTGAATCCCATTTATATCAATGCGGGCGATAGTTTCCAGGGCACGCTCTGGTACAACATTGGCCGCTGGAATGTCACCCAGCAGCTGCTTAATCTCCTGCCTGCCGATGCCATGGTGAGCCTTTGGTTCTTCTCTCCTTACGATTCCTTTATAAGCTTTAGATTAAATTCAACACAGACCCTGGGCAATCACGAGTTCGACCACGGGGTTGAGGGCGTAGTGCCTTTCCTGGAGACCGTCAACACCAGCATGCTGGTGGCCAACATGGACTGTGCCCATGAACCGACCATGGAGGGCAAGTACAACAAGTCGAAGATCATTGAGCGCAGTGGTCGCAAAATTGGTTTAATTGGCGTTATCCTGGAGACGACTTATGTAAGTGGGAGTTGATATTAATCCCCAAGAAGCTTTAAAAACTATAATTTCCCTGACAGGATCTGGCAAACACCGGCAAGCTGATATTCCGCAACGAAAGCGACACCATCCGCGAGGAGGCTCAGCAGCTGAAGGCCCAGGGCGCCAACATCATCATTGTGATCTCCCATTGCGGCTATGAGGTGGACAAGGTGATTGCTGCCAATGCCGGCGATTGGATCGACGTTATTGTGGGCTCCCATTCGCACACGCTGCTGTACACTGGAACGCCGCCAAGCGGAAGCACTCCGGCCGGTCCCTATCCCACTGAGGTGGTCCACAGCTCCGGCCATCGTGTGTTGATTGTCCAGGCCTCGGCCTATGCCCGCTACGTGGGCAATCTGGTTGTCTATTTCGATGACAATGGCGATGTTCTGGACTTCGAGGGCAATCCTTTGTACATGGATCAGACGGTGCCTGAAGGTGAGTGCGAAGAATCTGTGAAATTTAATATATTTGGGCTTAAATATTTAATTATAAGTATTAAGTAACACAAAATACGTTAGTTTATTACCTTTAATAATTGTTTTAATTATTTTTAACTTTCTTAAGCTTTACTTTCGTGTTTTTCTGTGTATATTTGTGATTTTTCTGGCCGGTTTTGTGTATTTGGTTTTAAATATGTAATTATAAGTATAAAGTAACAGAAAATACGTTAGTTTATTGCCTTAAATTATTATTTTAATTATTTTTAGCTTTCTTGAGCTTAACTTTCGTGTTTTTCTGTGTATATTTGTGATTTTCCTGGCCGGTTTTGTGTGTGTCTTTTTTTTAGTGTCCTGGATAACAGTCCTTGTTTCAAAGTCCTTCTCTGTGGATGTGTGTTACGTGTTTTAGTAATTCTCTTAAATATAATCTATACTGTGATCCCTTTTTGTTGAGTGTCTTGTGTGCATTTTGTTGTGCTCCGCAGATGAGGAGATCCTGGAGGCCATGTTGCCCTGGAAGGAAGTGATTGACGAGACGGGCAAGGTGGTGATAGGTCACACCAAGGTGGATCTCACCAAGGACGACTGTTCTGCCGGCGAATGCAACTTGGGAAACTTCTTCTGCGATGCCATGGTGCATTCGGTGAGCTTTAGTAGCAGAAATAACTTTAACATAAGAACAATCGTCATTCTGACTTGCTTGCAGTTCGTGGGAATGGCGCCATATGAGGAGAAGGCCTGGACAAACGTGTCTGTTGGACTCATGAACATCGGTGGACTTCGAGTACCACTCAGCAGGGGCAGTGAGTAAACATTTAGGTTCAGGTTTTTTTACTTTTTTACTCTTTTTTACTGAATTTGTTTCTCTACTTCAATAACAGATCTCACGTACGCTCATATCGTCAGCATGTCGCCGTTTGAAAACACTTTGGTGGCCTACAGTTTGCCGGGCAGCAAGCTGGTGGAGGCCATGGAGTTTGCCGTGAGCAAAGTGGACCTGGAGAACGGTGTCAGTGGCTCCTATATAAATCTGCAATTCTCCGGCATTCGGGTGAAGTACGACTACACAAAACCCGTTGGATCTCGGGTGATATCAGTAGCCGTGCGCTGTGCCGATTGCCAGGTGCCCAAGTACGAGCCGCTGGTAATGGACAAGGTCTATCGTCTCACCTCGCCCAATTTCCTGCAGGCGGGCGGCGATGGTTACACCATGCTGGCCGAGGGCACAGACCTCCAGTGCGTATTACCAGTATTTTCTTCTCTTGCAGATATTCTCACAAGTTTCTTTCTTTCTTCTTCTCGCAGGTGGGGCGTCACGGACCTGGATGCCTTGATCTCGTACAGCAATCACTTTGATCCCATCTACCAGAGCCTCGAGGGACGCATCACAGTGCTGAATTGATCGTGAAATAACATATTTATGTAGCGTTTGTCCAAGTAAAGGAGAATTTTCTGTAAAATTTATAAAATTAGTTTTTGTTTTTGTCGTTTTTGGGGAAGAATTATTCTGAGAAAGCCATTCTTGATAGTTACACGACTTTCTTTTAAGACGGCGCTGTCCTGGCGGCCATGGCTCCGTGGCAGGAGGAGCTGGAAACCATGTCCAATAGGATTGTGGGCCAGACCCGCGTCTTTCTCCAGCAAAGCGAGTGCAGTCGGGGAGAGTGCAACCTGGGCAACTTCTTTACCGACGCCATGCTGCATGCGGTGAGTGCCTGGCCAGGAATCATCCATCCCTTAACTAACACCTTAATAGTTCCTCAAGGAAGCATCTCCTTCCAAGGACGGCAGTTGGAGTGACGTTTCCATGGCCCTTACATCGCAAGGAACTTTCCGTGTGCCCATTCCCGCAGGCAGTAAGTTGATTATCCCTTTAATAATAGAAATTACGTTAAGAGAATGGTGATTACATATTTTAGACATCACCTACAAGCAACTGGTGGCCATGTGCCCCTGGGAGAATCGTTTGATCGCCTTAAACCTTCGGGGACGGATCATTCTGGAGCTACTGGAGGACGCTGTAGCGTCTATGAATGCCAGCTCATCCTCGCCCAAGTCTGTACGCTTTTTGCAGGTCTCTGGACTTCGCGTCCTCTTCAATCTCCATGCCATCAGTGGTCAACGCGTCATCAGCGTTCGAGTTCGATGCACCCGTTGCCAAGTGCCGGAGTACAGGCCCATTGATCCGGAGGAAGTTTACCGAGTGGTTGTGATGGACTACCTGGCCAGGGGCATGAACGGTTTCAGTTTGATCAGTGAAAATGCCGAGGATCTCGAGTAAGTCTGTCAAACAGTGTAAGATTCTTTTGCGCACAGCTTTCTCTTCCTTCCTCAGGACGGGACCTTTTGACCTGGACGCCCTGATGGACTATATGGACTCTGTGAATATAATTTTGGCGGGAATAGAGAATAGGCTGCAGTTTGTAAAAGCATAAATTTAAAGCTAATAAACAAATCGTTTAAACGATCAGTATTTTCCATAGCGATAGTTACGCGATAGTCACGAAAAAGCTATCATATTAAGGGTACCCTCAAGGAGCTAAATAAATTCGATGATTAATTATATTTTTATAAATGGGTATTTTAAAACATTAGATTTATTATTTTATATTTATAAATATTTCTAACTAAGAAAATACTTTATTTCATTTCGTTTTGAATAATAAATACTGCACCGCTGATAAATTTCAGTCAGATATCGCGATAGGTATATCGATAGCACTTATCAAAGCCCCACCATCGATATAATTAAAGCCATCGATGTCAGGCCACCTTCAGTTCACATTTTCAAAGAGGAAATCCGGACCGCCTGTGGGCAAGTGAAGTGACTTGGTTGTTTTACATCAAATAGATTCGGAGCATTCTTTCCTGTCCTGTCAGAACTTAGCAGAGCCAGACTTATTCAAAGTAAGTTGTACATTTATAGCCTCTTCTGGCTTGTGTGATTGTGTGCGTACGCGCAACCTGCATCTGAAAGCTGTGTGCGCGTATGTGTGCATGTGTGCTGGTTATATAAGCGAACGAATCTGCCGGTAAAAAGTCGTGTTTCCAGAAGGTTCTATCTATTGATTAGTTGCAAGTATATCCAAGTGAGTGGCTTCCTCACCGCATTAACTGTGTATTGCACAATTTTCATACAAAAAGCAAAGAAGAAAGTGACCAAGAAAGTTCTGCCACACCAGCGCACATGTTTTTCTTCGCTCTCTCTCTCTCTTTTTACCGTTTGCCGGCACATTTCACATTTGTCAGCGGCCATTGCATGTGCTTTGGTTGCGAACCGATCCTCCTTCGCCTCTCCCTTCCTTCTTCGCCTCTCCCTTTTTCCTTCGCCTCTCCCTTCCTCCTCCTGCGGCCGAATTTCAAGATTTCGTAATCAGCCCTCGGATCGGAGTGTATCTATCGGTATAACCACTCTGGTTACATAAATCATTTCTTCTGGAATTATCGCTGGAGGGCCGATGCTCCAAAGCGTTGTTGTTAGGGGGGGCCTGGCCGGGTACAGTAAAGCCTCATTAAAGGGTTTTTAATGCAAGAGATAAGCAGATTTTTCAATAGAAAAAGTTAAGTAATAAATGGTACAGAGAAAAGACCTATTTAATGGATGTCGTAACCCAAAAACACAAGAAAAACATGTGAAGATTTCGAAAAATACTGTTTTTCTTTCATCATCTCAACTGAAAATAATAATAGTAATTATATAGTAATTAGTAGATAATACAGACAATCTTGGTAGTCTTAATAAAGTCAATTTAATTCTATTAATTTCAATTTCAAGGAGATTTTAAAGAACTTTCCATGTTTTCTCTTATGGGAATCACAAGATGTATTCCAATTGGACATTTAATAAGAATTCCTACAGGAAATATCTTAAATCTTAAAGCTAAATTAAATTTTTCATTATAATTGGCTTCATTTTTCTATTTGTTTTTGTGAAATAATTTTAAAAATCAAGTTTTTGAAATAATACAAGATTTTTGTGTAATTTCGTAGAGTAGGATTTATAATAATTATGATATATTACTGAAAAATCTCCGAGAGGGCCAGCCCACACTGTACTTTGACCCGCTTGAAGCTCCCCTCAGGCTTATCACTATTTTAACGAGTAAATAAAGACACAAATGAGTCTCCCTGCGGGTCGAAGAGAACCAAACACGTGTTGTGTGTTACCCCCACTAATATTTCTCCTCTCTCTCTCTTTTGTCTCCTTTGCAGATGTTCCGTTTACCAGTTTCGCTTGCTCGCACCTCCATCAGCCGCCAGCTGGCCATGCGCGGCTATGCCAAGGACGTCAAGTTCGGGCCGGAGGTGCGTGCCATGATGCTCCAGGGCGTTGATGTGCTCGCCGATGCCGTGGCCGTGACCATGGGACCCAAGGGTCGCAACGTAATCATCGAGCAGTCGTGGGGCTCGCCCAAGATCACCAAGGACGGTGTTACGGTGGCCAAGTCCATTGAGCTGAAGGATAAGTTCCAGAACATTGGCGCCAAGCTGGTCCAGGATGTGGCCAACAATACAAATGAGGAGGCTGGCGATGGCACCACCACCGCCACTGTTTTGGCTCGTGCCATTGCCAAGGAGGGCTTCGAGAAGATCTCGAAGGGTGCCAATCCCGTGGAGATTCGTCGCGGCGTCATGCTTGCCGTGGAAACGGTTAAGGACAACCTTAAGGCCATGTCTCGCAATGTCAAGACACCCGAGGAAATCGCCCAGGTGGCCACCATTTCGGCTAACGGCGACCAGGCCATCGGCAATCTGATCAGCGAGGCCATGAAGAAGGTGGGACGCGATGGTGTCATCACCGTTAAGGACGGCAAGACCCTCAACGATGAGCTGGAGGTGATCGAGGGCATGAAGTTCGATCGTGGCTACATTTCGCCCTATTTCATCAACTCGTCCAAGGGCGCCAAGGTGGAATTCCAGGATGCCCTGCTGCTGCTCTCGGAGAAGAAGATCTCCTCGGTGCAGAGCATCATTCCCGCCCTGGAGCTGGCCAATGCCCAGCGCAAGCCGTTGGTCATCATTGCCGAGGACATTGACGGCGAGGCTCTGAGCACTTTGGTGGTGAACCGTCTGAAGATTGGCCTGCAGGTTGCCGCCGTCAAGGCACCCGGTTTTGGGGATAATCGCAAGAGCACCCTCACCGACATGGCCATCGCCTCGGGTGGCATTGTTTTCGGCGATGATGCCGATCTTGTTAAGCTCGAGGACGTCAAGGTCAGCGATCTGGGACAAGTTGGCGAGGTTGTGATCACCAAGGATGATACTTTGCTGCTGAAGGGCAAGGGCAAGAAGGACGATGTGCAGCGCCGCGTCGATCAGATCAAGGAACAGATCACCGACACCACCTCCGAGTACGAGAAGGAGAAGCTGCAGGAGCGCCTGGCCCGTCTGGCCTCGGGCGTTGCCCTGCTCCGCGTTGGCGGCTCCAGCGAGGTGGAGGTTAACGAGAAGAAGGACCGTGTCCATGATGCCTTGAATGCCACACGTGCGGCCGTCGAGGAGGGAATCGTTCCCGGCGGTGGCACTGCCCTGCTGCGTTGCATTGAGAAGTTGGATGCCGTCAAGACCACCAACGAGGATCAGGTATAAAGAAATTATCTCTTTTTTGACTTTGAATGAAAGCTAACCGATTGATCTTCAACAGAACCTTGGCGTGGAGATTGTGCGTCGTGCCCTGCGCATGCCCTGCATGACCATTGCCAAGAATGCCGGTGTTGATGGCGCCATGGTGGTGGCCAAGGTGGAGACCCAGTCCGGTGACTATGGCTACGATGCCCTGAAGGGCGAATATGGCAACCTCATTGAGAAGGGCATCATTGATCCCACCAAGGTGGTGCGCACCGCCATCACAGATGCTTCCGGTGTTGCCTCTCTGCTGACCACCGCCGAGGCTGTGGTTACCGAGCTGCCCAAGGAGGATGGTGCTCCTGGCATGCCTGGCATGGGCGGTATGGGTGGCATGGGAGGTATGGGCGGCATGGGTGGCATGATGTAAGTCGCCACCAGAGAGATAGAGGGAGACGGAGAGGAAGCCGAAGTCAGTGTAATGTTTAAGTCATGATGCGGAAGCAGGCGGCGCAGAAGCGCAGGAAGCAGCAAACACGGCCAGCAGTCGAGGCGAGACCCACCAATATCTCTTACGTCGGTGTTCGGCATTCAGCCAAAACTCAATCAAGTTATGAACTCCCATTCAAACATTCTAATCCCGATGGAACTCTTGGTTTTGCTTCGCATTTATCCTTTGGCATCGCCCAAGCAGCCTCATCGACAACACACACAGCACATACACACAACAGCACCACAATTACGCAACGGCTGGATGTCAGCTCGCCGAGATTCTTTAGCGTTTTGCTTGCTTCGATGCCGCACGCGCCGCCGCTTCCCCATTGTGTGTTTGACGTTTTTTTTAACTATTCCTTAATTCTATATTTTTTTTTACATGTTATATATGTAAAGATACCGTTAGTTGTAAAAATAAAATACAAAAACAAAAAACAGAAGCTAAACTGAGTTTTACTTATTTTCCAGATATAAAATTCAATACATATTATGTTTTTTCTGGTAATTATAGTAAAAACAACATCAATCTGTATATATTCACTACAAATCCATCCATTGGCATCTAGATTTGTGCCTACAACAATAACTCGTTTAAAAGCAACAGAAAATAAGTAAATGTGTTTTTTAAATTCAAATTTGGCGGTTTATTTTGGTACAGTGTGACCATATCTATATTTCAAAGAAATCCATCCCGCTCTTTCCTTTTATCCCCTCTCCAATAAGCTGTAGTTCAAGCGGCGGCCGCTTGATGGCGTTTCATGTTTTTATGACCCTTTTAAAATATGTTTTACCAGTGAAGGAGTTCTCCGACTTTATAAACTATATATATTCTTGATCAGCATTAACAGGAGCATCAATCTAGCCATGTTCTGAAATTTTAAATGGCAAAGGGAAAAATACGCGAATTTCAAAAGTCATATTTTGGACATTTTTTTAAAATTTTTTTAACATGTTAGAAAATAAAGCTAAAAGCTAAAATTAAGCTAAAAGAAAACAAACACAGTAATGCTTTTGCAGTATAAAGATCTTCGATCAGTGGAAAACAACTACAATAATACAACAATAACAACCAATAATATTTAAAATATATTATTTTTAATACATTTTTTGAAATTTAAATGGTTTTCAGAAGCATAAAATTAAGTGAAGTAGTCATTTCCGACCCCATAAATCATATATATTCTTGATCAGCATCAAAAGGAGATTCTGTTTAGCCAAGAAAAAGAGGAACACAATTTTTTCAAATTTTTCAAAATTTTATAAGGGGTAACATCATAAAAATTGTCAAAAAATAAAAAAAAATGAAATTAAAAAAAAATGGAAAACTTAAGATACAGATTTTATAAGCTAATAAAAACTAGCACAAAACTGTTTTCCGATTGAAAATTAATGCGTTTTTGGCTTAGTTATGAGCGATTTTCATGGCAATAAATAACGATAATTGAATAAACAATTAAATATTTAAAATATATTATTTTTAATACATTTTTTGGAATTTAAATGGTTTTCAGAAGCTTAAAATTAAGTGAAGTAGTCATTTCCGACCCCATAAATCATATATATTCTTGATCTGCATCAAAAGGAGATTCTATTTAGCCAAGAAAAAAAGGAACACAATTTTTTCAAATTTTTCAAAATTTTATAAGCGGTTAAACATCATCTTTACAACAACCCGAGTTTTGAACCAGAAAGTGTTATATGGTTCGAAACTTGGATGGAACAAATGAGACAGCAAAGTTATTATAACAGTTTTCATTCGTGTGGTATCTGAAATCCAGAAATTGATGAATTTGTACTGAAAATGCCCAGATTGAAGTCCTGATTTGTGCTTACAATAAAAAAAAACATATCTTTTACACCAACTCATTTCCACCAACACCTCATTACAACAACAACTCATTTACACCAACAACTCATTTACAACAACTCATTTACAACAACAACTCATTTACACCAACAACGTTGTTGTATTTAAGCCGCGTATTGTTAACTTACTTTACATATTAAATTTAAAATTAAATTTATTAAATTCCCAAAATAGAAAAAACCATTTGAATTGTGCTCAAATTTATATTTGTTTGCATTTTCGCATTTTTTGTTTTCTTTTGTTTATTAATTATAAATACACTTAATAAAAAAAAAACCTAAATAATGTAACGCTTAGATGTTTAAAAGAAAGAAAAATATTTTGCATATACTCCGCATACGGTTAATGGGGCCAGGCCAGGCCTGCTCCGCCGGCTAATCCCCGCCTGGCGCTGGCCTTAACGCTTAACGATGATGACACAATGGCAGTACGTATTATGTGATCGATGGCGGCAATGGATTCCTCTCGTCGTCGTCGTCGTCGTCGTCGTCGTAGCCGTCGGCTGCCCGCGCCAACGACTCCGCCGCCGTCGAGGCCTATGGCTATGACTTGTTGTTGTTGTCCGGCCGAAGGAGAAGGATCTCCCCCAGCTGGTGACTCTTTGTCCTCTCCTCTTCGTCCAGATTCTCGCACTCCTAGCACTTGCGCTTGGGCGTGCGCCGCTTGACACCGCAGTTGTCCACCTTTTTGCTGCCCTTGGCAATGGCCAGCAGCTTCACTAGCTTCTTGTGCGAGTCACCCACGATCCAGCCGTGCTTCTGGTATGGCTCATTCTCCTCGAAATGCTTGCCGGGCGATGGGGATGCCTCCTCCTGCTCTGCTTCCTCCAAGTGTTCCAGGTGTTCTGTGGCCTGATCACGCCGTCGTTCGACGCCGCCGCCAGTTCCGGTTCCCGTTCGGGAGGCAGCATCACCAGCAGCTGCCTCGTTACCCTCGGCATCCATGCGTCCAAACTCATCGTCACTGGAGCTGCTCCAATAGTAGAGTTGCTTCTCTGTCGCAGGACGTTTTCTGCGTACCGGCGACTGACGATTTGTCTGCGATTTTCGCTTGGTTTTTAGGTTCTTGTTGCTGCTGCTGTTGTTGTTGTTGTTATTGTTGTTGTTGGTGGTGGCCACTGAGCTGCTTCTGGGCTGAGGTTGGGCAGCCAGTGGCTGCTGCGCTGAATTGCTATTGCGCGACTTTATACGCTCTTTGGGAGTTTCTTGCAGCTCCTGCGGCGTCGTCGGGAGGAGTTCGGCCTCTGCTCTGCCTTTGGGCTGTTGCCTGGAGCTGCGCGTCCTTGTTGGCGGCTCTACAGGATCTATAACCGCTTTATCAAGCTCCTCTGGTGGCTGTTGTTCCTCCTCCGCCGGCTGTTGCTGCTCTTTGCCGCGCTTCTTCCGGGAATTGCTTGCCTTGGTCGTTGCCGTTGCTGTTTTGCTTTTTGCCGTGGCTTTGGACTTGTTCCTGGCTGCAGGAAGAGGCGGAGCAGGAGGAGGTACTACCTCTGCTGCAGGTGGAGGAGGAGCAGGAGGAGCTGCCTGCTGGTTACGTTGCCTAGCCCTTGCTTTGGGCTGCTCCACCTCAGCTGGCGGCTGCTGCTGCTGCTGCTGCTTCTTGTCGTTTGCTCGATTCTTTCGCTTTGGCGGCGCCGCCTGAGCTGTCTGCTGCACCTTTTTGCTAGCCGCTGGCGGAGGAGCCACTGCCTCTGGCTGTGAATTGGCCTCGCTTGTCTTACGCTTGCGCCTTAACTCCTGCTGCTCCTTCTGCTCGATCAGGGCTATAATGTCCTTGGTGGAGAGGAATTCCTCGTATTCGTCAGAGCTCCAGGTCTCCACCAGCTTTTTGGGACGATTGGTGGCACAGCGGCGCTTGGATTTGCGCTGTCCCTCATCGATTAGCTGCTCAATTTCCTCATGGCTCATGCCCAGCTCTGATTGAAGCTTGGTGAGGTCCTTGCGTGGCTTGCGGGTGGAAGAACCAGAGGCTGCTGCGGTGGCTGCTGTGGGTGTGGCAGGAGGCGGCACTGACTTAGTGGCCTTTTTGGAGGCATTTCCTGCCGCTGATTTGGCTGACTTTCTGCCCGGAGGCAGAGCACTGGGCGCCGGCATGGCTGCTGGTGCTGCTGGAGCGGCCGGTGCAGCCATGGGCTCCACCTGATGATGGTGATGATGATGATGGTGGTGGTGATGATGGTGCTGCGGCTGCTGCTGCTGCTGCTGTTGCTGGGGATGATGGCGACCCCAGGTATCAACTGGCGTTGCTTCCACATCCGTCACCTTGGCTGCTATTCCTCCTCCACCTCCTCCTCCACGTAACTCATCAAAGATTTGATCCAAATTCGCTTGATTCTTAGGCGCCGCCTTGACCTTGGCCATGCCTGCATTGACATTCGGTCCCGGCAGCATGGCCGCCGAGGCAGGCACCACTGCCGATGCCTTGGCACTGCTGGCATGCTTAAAGATGCGACCCATTATCAAAGATTTGTTCTCAAAGGTCTTGGCAGTGGCTCGACTTGAGCTGCTGCTGCTGCTTCTGCTCCTCCCAGCACGCCCGCCGCCTCTAGGACTTCGGCTATTATCCGGCGACGAGGAGGATGAAGACGAAGAGCTGGATGTGGATACAGCACGATTACCGCCGCCACTGCTGCCAGCTGGCAGTAGAACCCCGCCTCGACCCGCCTCAACGGCGGCTCCCCCCACTCGAACCTGCGGCTGCTCGGGTTCTACCTCCGGTTCCACATCGCCATCACAGCTCAGAGTCCCGAAATCATAGTCATCGCGATCCGAATAGCTGGCCGTTGAGACGCTGTTGTTATCCTGTTCCTGCAGCAGATTTACGCACGTCTTAGGCTTTTGGAACGTAATCGGAGCCTTCTCCTCCAGTCCAATGTTCTTAAACGGTCGATCGGGTATGATAATCCTTCCCGAAACCGGTGGCAGAGTCGCTGAACTGGCCACACCCGCCGCTGCCTTGATAATCGAGGCATGCATGATTGTCTTGGAGGATGTAGAGCTCTGCTGTTGCTGATGTTCTGGCATTGCCAGGCATTGCGTTGGTGTCGTCACCATCACTGTGGGCGTGGCCGTGCGCGTTGGCGTCTGGTGCTGCAGGTTGGCAGCAGGTGGAGGTGGTGGAGGTGCCGCGGTGACCAGAACTGGCGCTGGCGTGGCTGCCGCTGTTGGTGTGGTGGGCGGCAGGTGAGACATAAAATCACCGCCAGGCTTCTCACTGCCCAACGCAATGTCTGCCAATTCCGTAAGCTTGCACACTCCTCGCCCAGACTTGGCCAACTCCAGCATATCCAGCTGTAAATTGACATTCTCGTAGCCCTTCATGGCAGCCTTTGTCTTGAACCGAGACGTGGTGGTGGTGGCCGAGAACTGTGACACTGCCGAGTAGCTGGGCGACAACCGGTTGTGATTTCTAAAAGAGAGAGAATCAAGATTAATAGGAATTTCAGGGAATAATCCTTAATCGTGTTGCTTACGTGGGCGTGGTGGTTGGTGTAACGGCGGGTGGATTGCGAAACAGTTGCTGTATCACCGGCTGATGGCACACAGCGGGCACTGGAGCTACCAGCGGCGGCAGCGGCGGCGGTTGAGGAGCTGCCGGCATCACCAATGGCGGTGGCGAAGGCGATGGCGATGCCGGCGGTGGCAGCGAGGCAGAACGCGAAGGCGACGGCGATGGCGATGCTGGCGGTGGCAACGAGCGTGTGGGCGATGGCGATGGCGACGGCGATGGTGAGGCTGGCGGCGGTGGCGGCTGCTTGCGGCCAGCACTCACAATCACCGAGGTGCCGGTACCATGCTGTCGCGGTGTCTCAGCGCTTTTGAGAATGTTGCAGCACTCGTAGAAGAGGCGCTCATCGGGATTTAGGTTTAGGCGGGCCGCTGAGGGAGCTGTGGGACTGTGCTGGTTGTCGTGAAGCCTCAGACTGGCCTCGGTAATCACATGATGGACTTGGGCTGCCTCCTGATCTCTCAGCTGCTGCTGCTGCTGATGATGCAACTCCCTCTCCGCGCGATTCCTTTCCTGCTCGGCCAGCTGCGAGGTAACCATCAGCACTGAGGCTCTCATCTGCTGAGGAGCTGCTGCAGCTGTTGCTCCCGCTGATGTTGCTGCTGCTGCTGCTGCTCTCGCTGCTGCTGCTGTTGCTCCCGCTCCTCCTGCTGCTCCTCCCGCTCCTCCTCCCGCTCTTTGTGGCTGCTCTTCCTGCAGCCTTAACTCCTTCTGTCCTGCCTCCCTCTCCTGTTCATGATCCTCATCCAAATTACGCCCATCCTGTGGACTTGAGGGCGCCGTCTGCGACTGCAAATACTCCTGGGCCGAAACCTTGGACACATGGGCCAAAGTCATGTTGTGCTTGGACAGCGAGGTGGCCGAAAAGAAGCTCTTGCCGCACAGCTTGCAGCCGTATTTCTCGGCATCCAATTCGCTGCGTTGCGTTCGCTTTTTGGGACGCCGCGTAAACAAAACGCTACGTCGTCGCCTGCGTCGACGTCCGCGTCCCCCACGACCCAAATCCTGCGAGTAACTGGTGTAAACGCTCATCTCATCGTCCAAATCCATGTCCATGACCTCCGTGTTGGTGTTGTCATCGCACATGGAGCCGAAATTCGAGTGTTCATCATTCAAATTTGGGGCACTGCGCACACTCATCGAGGTGGGCGGACGATAGTACTTGTCATGGTCTTGATCCTGATCCTGATCCTGATCCTCGCCATCGAACTCGTCGTGCGCAAACTCAAAGTCCTCGTTGGTGGTGGCCGACATGATTTTTTCATTGACATTCTTGGCTATTTCCGTGAGGTAATTGTCCTCCTCTTCGGGATTTTCGCCTGTGGTCACCTTGGCTGTATCCTTGCCGCTGCTGCTGCTGTCCTGCGCCGGCGGTTCCTTGTGTATGTTCTTGTTGAGACGTGGATCGCGACTAAAGGTGGCTGCCTGTGGTTTCTCTTGCTGTTTACTCTGGGTTCTGTGCGACTGCTGCTGCGACTGCGACCGCTGCTGCTGCTGCAACTGCTGCGACTGCTGTTGCTGCTGCGACTGCGACTGCTGCTGCTGCTGTTGCTGTAGCTGCTGCTGTTCCCTAACCACAGCACTGCTGAGTATGCTGGGTCGCAGAATGGAGCCAACTGCCGGCGAAGTTGTAATTGCCGACGCTGCCGCTGTTGTCTGTGCTGCATCCTTGGCTTCGCGTGCCGCCTCCTTGGCCAGCAGCTGCTTTTCAATGCCAATGGAAAAGGACTCCAGGGAGGACTTCAACAAACTGATATTCTCATTGGCAGCACCATTACTTGCGCCCGCACCCTTGCCCCGTCTATAGTAACAGCTTTGGCGTCGCTTTGGCCTGCCACGAACAGAAGGATTCGTTGGCGTCTCCGCCAACCCGGAGGCAGCTTCGCTTTTGGCCAGCTTGGCGGCGGGTCCTAAGGTGGCATTACGCTTTGTGCTGGACATTAACAGCATGCCAGTGAGCAGCAAATCCTCGCTCTTCTCATACGCCAAGTTCTCCAGCTTCTTGAGGTTATCCCTTCGGGCATTGTCGATTTTAAAGCTCTCCAGCAGCTGATCCGCCACGATGGCCGCCAGTTCGTTCTTACGTCGCCGTCGCTGCTTCTTTTTGACGGGCACCAGGCTAGGTTCCTCCTCTTTCTCCTGCTTTTTAAGGGGTTCCAACTGTTCCTCTGGCTGTGTGGCTATTGTCGTTGGCATTGGTTGCTCTGACTGAGCCAAGCTATGAAAACCGGAGGAGGTATTGTTGTTTAGGTTGCTGCTATGCTCTTCCATCAGCGATGAACTGCAATTTGTGGTCTCTGGTGGAGGTGTGGCATGGCGAGGAGCCAGCGGCTGAGCGGGTGCCACGGAGATGACAGAAACGGGCACAGGGGCGGCGGTTACAGTGGCTTCTGGTTCAGGTTCAGCCTCGGGTTCCTCCTGCTCTTCTTCATCTTCTTGCTGCTGCTGCTGCTGAGGCTGAGGAGGTTCCTTCTCCTGATTTGGCTCTGTTCTGACTTCTTTAAGGCTTAATTCCGGCTGAACTAAAACTAAAGCCTGTTGTGGCTCCTGCTGCAGCTGAGGCAGCTCCTGCCTGGCCTCGCCATTCACTGGCAAAGGCATTAAAGGCGCCGGCGGTGAAGTCACCTCATCTAAGGCCTGCAAAGCAGAACGGCAGTCGATGGTTTTCGAGCGCATGGAACGCTTTTTGGGAGCCATATTCTTGGCAGGAACAGGCAAAGGCTGAGGCTGAGGCACAGGCTGCTGAGCTGGCACCAGTGCAGAGGCAGCAGCTGCTGGAGGAATCGTTGGAATCATGCCTGCTGGTGTTGCAGCAAATAAAAAGCCAGGAGTTGCTGTTGCCGGCAAAGGAAGCATGCAATTCCCAGGCTTAAGCGCCGGCAAGGCTTCCTCTAGCCTCAGTTTCTCCTTGTCTCGTTCCTCCAGCCTTTTGAGCTTCTCCTTGTCCCGTTCCTCCATCTTTTTCAGCTTTTCCTTGTCTCGTTCCTTTTGTTTTTCCGCTTCCTTTTCCGTTTCCCCTTCATCCTCATCGTCATCGGGCAAACTCGCCTGCACGGCCATAATAACCGAATTGATGGCATCGTCAATGTGATTATTGACCACTTCATCCATGCGTGGACAAGCCTTGGCCTGGCCCTTGCCATGATCCTTCTTGGAGTTGCCACCAGTTGAGCCACCGCCATCTTGCTGAGAGCGTTTCTTGCCACCAAAACCCTTGATTTGTGGCTGGTTGGCTGCTGTTACAGGCGGCGGCACAGCCACCACGGAAGGCGGAACACTTGAAGAAACCACTACCCCGGGATTTGCGTTGGGATTGCGCACTTGTGGTATCTTCAGGAGATCCAAATTCGAGTAATACTGCGAGGCCAGGCCCACCATTGGCAGAGATTGCAGCTGTCCGGGAAGAGGAACGGGCACGGGAACGGGCACGGGCATAGCTTGCTGCTGCTGGTTAGGTACTTGCTGTGGCGGAACTCCTACTGCTGCTGCTCCTCCTCCAGTCACCAGCGGCAGAGGCATTGGCAGTGGCAGCGTTGGCATGGCCACCACCGCCGAGAGATCTGGCTGCAACCTTGGCGGCGGCGCTGGCGAAGACTTTCTCGATGATTTCTTTGATAAATCCAAAGGCTCCATATCCATTTCCGATCCCAGCAAATTGCGTGCCTCAAAGCCACAGATTGTCTGCCTTCTGGCGGGCATTCCTCCCGCCCGATGATGAGGATGATGCGAAGGCAAGCCCACCAGGCCTGGATCCCCTGTTGTCCCGCTTATCAACGGCTTTTGAAGCACTCCACGCTGGCTGGTGAGATTGAGTGGCTCCAGGACAAACATGTTGGTGTTTTGTGGTGCTGCTGCTGGTGGTGGTGCTGCTGTATGATTGGAATTCGCTGGCGCCTGCGCCTGAAGCTGCGGCGGCATGTAAAGCGGTGGCAGCTTTGACATCATCTTCACATTCAATGGCACAGAGGGCGGCAGGGCAGGAGGAGCAGGAGCTGGCATAGCTTGGAGTCCTCCCAGTGGAACTGTCACCAGCACAGGTAAAGGTTGCTGCTGCTCCACAGGAGGATATTGCTTGAGGGCAGCCAAAGAAGGTGGCTTCGTTGGTGTTGGGGCAGCCATTTGCTTGGCCGCCGCCTTGGTGGGCGTGCGCCTGGGTGGCGGTGGAGCTGGTGCCGAAATGGGCAAAGGAACAGCAGCTGGAACAGAAGCTGGAGGTGGCACTGGAGCTGAGAGGGAAGTTGTAGCTGAAAGGGAAGCTGGAACTGGAGCCGGCGGAGTGCTGAGTATGGGAACTGGCAGAAGGATTGCCGCGGGAACTGCAGTGGAAACTAGGGCGGGCGGCAGAGCCACAGGCAAGGCAGCAGCAGGCAACAAAGGCACAGCTTCTGTGAGCTGCTGTTGCTGCTCCATTGGAGGCTTCGTTTGCTGCAGCCGCTCCGCCATTGAAGGCTTCGTTTGCTGATCCATTGGAGCCTTCGTTTGCTGCTGCTGTGGCTCCGCCATTGAAAGCTTCGTTTGCTGCTGCTGTGGCTCCTCCATTGAAGGCTTCCTTTGCACAGCCTCTGGTGGGGCATCCACTTTGATTATTCGCCGCGACACCGCTTTGCGTTTGGGCGTCTTGGCTTGCAGAGGCTCCTTCTCCTTTTCCTTCTCTTCAACCTTCTCGGCGGCAAGCTGCTGCTTTTCCCTCTCCTTCTCGGCATTCTTATGCTCCTGCTCCTTGTCCAGCTTCTCCTTTTCCCTCTCCATTTTATCCCTCTCCAGTTTCTCCTTCTCCAATGGCGGCGCCGTCTTCAATTTCTCCTCCAGCTTGCCTGTGAGCATGGCTATGCAATCGCTGATCCTTTTGCTACGCTTCACATTCGTTGAATTGGGCGTCGTGGCCAGGCGAGTCGTAGTCGTGGCCGAGAATGGCGCTGCCACAGCCGAAGCTGGTGGGGATTTGGTTGCCGGAGCTGGAGTTGTGGGCGGTGTGGGCATCAGTTGCTTGCTGCTGGGCGTGGGCGAGGCAGGCTCTGATTCCTGAGCGGCTGGCAGGGAGCAGGAGAGTGGAAGAGCCAGTGGCAGCTCTAAGCGTAGCGTTGGCTTTTCCTCAGCGGGAGATCGTGACTTGGCAGTGACTGTGGGGGAGTTGGGAGCCTGCTCGGGCTTAACGGCGGCAGCTTCTGGCAAGGCCTCCGTTTGCGGTTCTGGCGGGGATTTAACTCGCTCAAGCTTGGCTTTCTGCTGCTGCTGTTGGTGTTGCTGCTGTTGGTGTTGCTTCTGCTGTTGCTGCTGCTGCTGCTGTTGCTGTTGCTGTTGCTGCTGCTGCTTCTGCTGTTGATGCTTCTGCTGCTGCTTCTGATGCTGCTGCTTCTGATGCTGCTGCTTCTGCTTGCGACGGCTGCGCTGCTGCTGAGCTGCCACAGCGGCCGCCGAGGAGGCTGTGGCCACCACCGAAGAACGCGAACGAGACCGCGTAGTGCGCAGCAAATGCTGATTGTAAATCCTCTTCGTGCTGCTGCGCTGCTGCTTTGACTTTGACTTGGACTTGACCATGGTTTTAGCCAAAGACTTGGCCTTGTTCTTGGCCTTCCGCTTGGCCTTGTTGTCCACGGGAAAGATTTTCTTGCAGACACGCTTGGCGGGCAGATTCTCCAGCATTTTGCGTATGGATTCCGCTGTGAATAAACATAAGAAAATCATTTTTCGACTCGTTAGGGTTGTAAACTTAAAAGACTCACCATCGCTGGGCCTTTGACGTGGCGAATTCTTCATTTTTGATGAACTGCAGCCGCTTTCCTCACCCTCAGCCTCCCCCTCAACCTCATTTTCGCCCTCATTCTCAGCCTCCGCCTCTGCCTCACCCTCGAGTTTCTCCTTTTTGCGTGCCGAAAGCTGTTTAAGTGGCTTCTTAGAGAAGCCGCGACGCTTTTTGGTGCCGCAATAATAACGATATTTACGCTTTTTGGCCAGCGACCACACATAATCGCCGGAGCAGTCCAACATGTGGCGATAGAGATCCATGAGGCCGCTGCATTTGCGTCCGCATTTCGTGCAACTGGAGGGAGCAGACGATGAGGATGTAATGGCCGTCGAGGAGGAGGAGGAGATGGTGCACAGGGTGGAGGCGGTGGAGGTGGACATCAGTGTTGAGGCTGACGAAGAGCTGGGCGAGCAGGATGACGACGAGGCTGATGATGAAGCTGTGCTCTGTGAAGAGCCAGAAACCGGCGAAGGTTGCTGCTGTTCCAAACCCGACAGTGTGGGCGTGGGTGTGGAAACCTCATACGAGGAACGTGAGGAGGCCGAGGATCTGGTTTCCTCTTCCGGCTGAACGCGATGATGTTCCTGCTCCTGCTTAGGCTGATGCACAACGGCGGGCACAAGGGCACCGTGGCTGGCAGCAGCAGCAGCAGCAGCAAAGCGACCCAGTGCCCGCTTCGGTATAAAGAGATGACGCAGCAAATTGCCGGCCAACAGCTCACGACCCACCACCTCGTAGTGAGTGGCATAGATGTGCGAGTGGCGGAAGATCTTGTGCTCCTCCAGCGATTTGCGCTGATCAAACTTGGCGCCGCAGCAGATGCAAAGATAGAGTCGCGGTCGGGCCCATTCGCCGCTAAGAACCAGAGTTCCCCGGCGATTTCGTAGCCGCAAACGTTCCTTTTCTCGCTCGAGGTTTCGCTCGCCGCTGATGCTGGTGCTGTTGATGCCGCTGCTGCTGCTGTTGATGCCGCCGCTGTTGTTGCTGCTGCTGTTGTTCGTTCGCGGTTGAAGCTGCAGCAGCGAGAGAAAGCTTTCATCCGCAAAACTCTGTCCCAAAGCCAGATCATCGTCCGTTCTATGCCCATCAATGCCTAGATCCTCGTCAATGCCATCCTCATTCTCACACTTGATGACCGCCTGCTCGTTCTGCTCCAAAATAATGTGCGGCAGCAGGCGATGGTCGAGTATAAGATTTAGTTGCTCCAGCAGACGGCGTTGCTCTTGATTTTGATGCTCTGCCGCCAGCGAGAGCGAGAGATCATGCTTCTGGCGCATCGTCAGCTGCGTCCACATGTCCAGCTTGGAGAGATCACGCAAGCCAAGGCCCAAACTGGGCTGCTTTAGCTTCTTAACCAAACGACCGCCCTCGTTGATCAAAGTGAACTTCTTCACGTAATCCCATTTCCATTTCCAGCTGTGTTTTGTGTGCGGTCTCCGTCGGAATTTGGCCAGCGGCAGAAGTTCACCCGTGGCGCCAAATTGCTCGGCTGTCAGCAAAGTGGGATAGGAGGCACCGCCAGGACACAGCTCGCTGGGACCATGCAGCATGATGAGCGATTGCGATTGAGTTTGAGTTGAAGTGGGAGCTGAAGCTGGAGGAGTTGCTGAGGTGAGTAGCCGGCCGTCCAGGTGATTCTGTAGATTGTGGCGCACATTAAAGACCACATCCTTGTAAAAGTTATCATCAAACACGGAACTGGCAGCGGCAGCAGAGGCAGCAGCAGCAGCAGCAGCAGCGGAGGCAGCAGCAGCGGCAGAGGAAGCGGCAGCCGCAGCCGCAGCAGAAGAGGCGTTGGTGGTGGAGCAGACTGGCAGCCGGAAAACTGCCTCTGGATTGACTATGTCCTGCGATTGAGTTTGAGTTGCTGGTTGCTGCTGCAGCTGCTGCTGCTGTTGCCTTTGTGCTGCCGCCCGGCTGCTGCTCCTTGACTTGTGACTGGGCGTGGCCAAAGGCGGTGGCTCCTCCTCCTTCCTTTGACTGCGATTTCGATGGCTGGGCAGACGATTCTGTGTGAGGCCCAAACGAAATAGAACCGGCTCATCGGCGCCCATCAAACCTGGCTTGCTGACAACAGCTCTCTCCTCTGGCAGCAGCGGCGGCATTGGATGCTGCTGCCGCTGATGTCCAGCCAACTGATCAGCGTCTGGGAAACGTAAACGACACTGCCGGCAGCCAAAATACTTGTCCGTGTGCTGCTCACTCAAATGCTGGAACAATTGCTCCAAATGCTTGGCCGGCAAACAGATTTGTGGCGGCGGTGTGGCCTGGTGTCGCTTGGCGGTCTGCTGCTGCTGCTGCTGCTGGTTGCACAAATGGCAGCCGGGAAAACCCACAACGGCGGACTGAACATTGGTGGAGCTGGTGGAGCGACCGCTGCATCGTCGCTCCTGACGCTCCGTATGGAACTTGTCCACATGCTTGGCCTGCAGCTTGCCGGAGGTGAACTTTCTATCACAGTACAAACACAGGACCTTGGATTGTCCCGCTGCGCTTAAGGCGGCGGCTTCCTCGCGTTCCCGTTCACGTTCCCGTTCACGTTCGCGTTCCCGCTCTTCGGTTAGCCGCTGCAGTTTCTCCATGAGTCGGGGCAAACGTTCCAGTGGCAGGCTGCAGATTAACGTTAAAGGTGACTCCTCGGTTGGTACCGGCACCGGCACCGGCAACTGTTCCTGCTGCTGCTCCGTTGTAACCTCTTCCTGCCTTGCCTGACGCTTCTTGCGGGGTGTGGCGGCGGGTGTAGAAGCGGCAACGGGTGCAGGTGCCATGGTCGTCGTTGCTGCCGCTGCTGCTGCTGTTCGTCCAATTGGATTCTTGCCGTTGACCTGCTGCTGTTCCTCGGAGAGCTTGAAGCCACGGCGCAAGCCGAAGCGCCCCATGGTCTTCATGTGAAGGCGGTGACCCCCAGTGGGTCAATCGGTTCGTTGTTTTGTCGCTTTGTTTTCAAAGGGGAATCTGTCAGGTTCAATCCTGTTCCTGCAACCAAGCAAGAAGAAAAAGGAGGCGAAATAACATATGTATATACATTTCAGTTATATATATATATATATGTATGTGTGTATTCTTTTTTCGCTTTTCTTTTTGTTGACAAATAAAAGAGCAAGAAGCAGAACATGGTAGAAGAGGAAGAAGTAAGTGAGAAAGAAGAAGCAGCAGAAGAAGCGAAACGAAAAAAAAACAAAAACTACTCTCACACACACACACATGCACGCCTATACAGAGAGAAAAAAACTCTGGCAGAGTTGTGCACACACATACACATACACACACGCGCGCGACACAAACACACCACACACACACACACACCTGCCTTTTTGGCTCAATAAGAAATTATACAATAAACATTTTCGACTGCTTTGCTCTTTTATCTGTTATCTTTGTTTTATCGTTTGTTGTTGTTGTTATTGCTATTTGCTGCTGCTGCTCTTGTGTTTAATGCATTGGTTGTTGTTGTTGTGGTTTTTGTTGTTTGTGTTTGAATGATATTTCACACGGCATTGCATATTTTTTTTTCTTTTTTTTTTTACCCCGTTTTGCTTTTCTTGGCTTTTTCGCTTGGCGCAGCAGCACCACACACACACACACACACTCTGAGAAAATCACCCGCACTGCACTCAGTTTTCTGTGTCGTGTGTGGTTTGTTGGTGGAGTATTGCACTTTTCTGGGTCGGAAAGGAGTCGTCGTCGGTGTCGTCGTCGTCGCCTGGCTGAGCGCTCCGCTCCGGATGCGTTCACCGTCAACGGTTCCCACGCGAAAAACCGCACAGCATTTCTAATTCATTTTATTTACTATGCGCGTATTATTTTTTTCCACCCTAAACTGCGTTAGGTATCTAACGTTTAGCCCAAATCGATGCGTGCGTGCGGTGCGGCAGGGGGGCGGGGGGCGACGGGGGGCAGTGTGCCCAGTGGCTGGTACATACGAAAATACCACTGCATTACACAAAATAACAATGAAATCTGTTTATTTCATCCAAAATATAATAGAATTATATGTCATGTTAACTAGAAATTAAACTAAAAACGATTAAAAGTTATATTCTAATTGGATGACTTCAAAAGCCACGTTAGTTAGCAAGTAAGATATACCATCTAGAAGTTATATTCCAATTGGCGCTGCACATTTTTATCCGAAATTTATGGTGTGTACACACTTAAGATGTGACCAGCGGCTTGTTTTGACAATCGATAGTGTAAACATCGATTTTATTTTCTGGCAAACATCGATAGCAACTTCGCAGTTGCAATCGATGTCGATGTCAGTTGATGTTTTAAGAAGAGAACATCGATGCATCGCTTAACACCGGTATAAAAAGTAACATCGATTCATCGATAAATTTTGTAATAAATTTAAAAAAAATTAATTTTATTAATTTATTTATGTGTAAAAACTTTAAATAAGCTTTCGCAGTACTTTTAGAGATGTTTCGTGAAACATCGATGCATCGGTTAACATCGCTTTTAACAAAACCATCGAAAAACATCGCTTAAATAAACATCGATGTTCTATGCATCGATGTTTTCAGCATCACTAATCGCAGTTTCTTGTTTTTGACGAGTCATTTTTTGTTACCGCCGCAAATTATAACAAAAAGAACTAATTTTCATTGCTAGACGGAAAGAATGCCGTACAACATGGATATACTGATGCCGGAGAAGGTACTTAATCATGATTGGCAGAACCAAGACACAGTAATATCCTTTAATTCTAAATTTTGCAGCAAGACGAGCTGGCGGATCTGAAACTAAAGGATGCCCACAGTTCCCTAGACGAACTGGACATTGATGATCTTTATGTGCGCTACAAGGTAAGCCCTGATGTCTGCCCTTCCACCAGAGCTAGCTTACAAAAAGAGAATTATTTATCGAACAGAAACTGCAAAAGACGCTCGAGTTTATTGAAGTGCAGGAGGAGTACATCAAGGATGAGCAGCGCAACCTGAAGAAGGAGTACTTGCACGCCCAGGAGGAGGTAAAACGCATCCAATCTGTGCCGCTGGTTATCGGTCAGTTCCTGGAGGCTGTCGACCAGAATACAGGCATTGTGGGCTCCACCACGGGCTCCAATTACTACGTCCGCATCTTGTCCACCATCGATCGCGAGCTGCTGAAGCCATCGGCCTCGGTGGCCCTGCATAAGCACAGCAATGCCTTGGTGGACGTACTGCCGCCCGAGGCGGACAGCTCCATTTCAATGCTGCAGCCGGATGAGAAGCCAGACGTTAGCTACGCCGACATTGGTGGCATGGACATGCAAAAGCAGGAGATACGCGAGGCAGTAGAGCTGCCGCTGACCCACTTTGAGTTGTACAAGCAAATTGGCATTGATCCGCCGCGCGGTGTCCTTATGTACGGTCCGCCCGGTTGCGGCAAGACAATGCTGGCCAAGGCTGTGGCCCATCACACCACCGCTTCGTTCATTCGTGTCGTTGGCTCCGAGTTTGTACAGAAATACCTGGGCGAGGGACCGCGCATGGTACGCGACGTCTTCCGCCTGGCCAAGGAGAATGCGCCGGCCATTATTTTCATCGATGAGATCGATGCCATTGCCACCAAACGTTTCGATGCCCAAACGGGTGCCGATCGCGAAGTGCAGCGCATTCTGCTCGAGCTGCTCAACCAAATGGATGGCTTCGATCAGACCACCAATGTCAAGGTGATAATGGCCACCAACAGGGCCGACACACTGGATCCTGCCCTCCTTCGACCGGGACGTTTGGATCGAAAGATTGAATTCCCGCTGCCTGATCGCCGGCAGAAGCGTCTCGTTTTCTCCACCATCACATCGAAGATGAACCTCAGCGAGGATGTTGATTTGGAAGAGTTTGTGGCGCGACCAGACAAGATTTCAGGGGCGGATATCAATGCCATTTGCCAGGAGGCGGGCATGCATGCGGTGCGTGAGAATCGTTACATTGTGCTGGCCAAGGACTTTGAGAAAGGCTACAAGAACAACATCAAGAAGGACGAGCAGGAGCACGAGTTCTACAAATAGATTAGATAAGCAGCAGCAGCATTGTTTCTATAAAAATACATATATCTTTCCCTTTCCCCCCTTCACTTCTCCCCTTCGATAAACCATTAATAAAAGTAATTATCTCGTATTTAAATCTTTGTATAAGCAAACCAAGGCGATTTTACAACAAACAAAATGGAAAAAAGGTATTTATTTGATTCGGTATCAAAAAAAAAAAAGAGAAAAGGAGCATTAGGAGCATTAGGAGCAAGGGAGGCAGCTACTTCATCAGTGAGTTGACCACAGCATTCACATTGATGGCCTTGAGGTCCGCATACGTCTGCCCGGTGCCCACAAAGACAATTGGCTGGCCGGTGATGTAAGTCATGGAGATGGCGGCCCCCACCTTGTCGTCAATGGTATCAAACTTCGTCAGCACAATGCCATCAATGATGTGCGGGTTCTCGTTGGACGAAAAGTCGGCCAGCGACTGATTGAACTTGACCAGCTGATCGACAGCCTCGTTGCCCACCAAGGCCTCGCCCACGAAGAGCACCAAATCGGGATTATTCACCTTAATAAGCTTCGACAGGGAACGCATGAGGGGTTCGTTGTCCTGCATACGGCCAGCGGTGTCCACAAGCACCACATCCACGCGAGTATCGTTGGCAAACTTGATGGCCTCCATGGCAATGCCAGCGGCATCCTTGCCATAACCCTTCTCGTACAGCTGGACCATGGTGCGGCCATCATGCTTGGCCGCCGGATGCAGGGCATTCAAATGGCGGGTATGGGTACGAAGTTGCTCCACGGCACCGGCTCTAAACGTATCGCAGGCGGCAATCAGAACATTAAAATCATTCTCAATAAGCCAGAAGCAAATCTTGGCCAGATTTGTGGACTTGCCAACGCCATTTACGCCACAGAAAATGATGGTGTAGGGACGCCCGTTGCGTTTCGATTCCAGGGCATCGCGTATGATGTCTATGCGTCGCTTGGGGGAGAGAATCCTCACCAGCGACTGTGTCAAAGCCTCCTTCACCTGACTCGCGATGCTGTCAAAGGTGCCCATTTGTTTGCCCTCCAAACTGGTGGCCACCGAGTCGCACAGCTTGATGGCAATCTCAGAGGCCACATTCTTCGATATCAAATGATCTCGCATCTTTTCCAGGGCCGGCTGCAAGTCAGCCAGCGACATTGTCTTGGCTCCAACGATGCCCTTGAAGTAGGAAAGCAGACCGCCACCGCCGCCGCCGCCGTTACGTTTGTTCGTTGTCCTTGATTGCACGACGGCCTGTTCGGCCTCCTCGTCGCCACTGGACTCTGCCTGGTAGTCAGCCTCATCCTCGCTTTCCACATCCAAATCGGGAATTACGCCCTGCATTGTGCCCACCAGCTGCGTTCGAGGGAAATAAATAAATTAAGAGCTAAAACACAGGTGCGCTATGACTTCTACTCACCTCACTGTTGATATTCTGATACTGGACATCCTCGGGTGCATCCTTGGAGCGATCCAGCAGCACAGCATCCTTGGAACTGCCGCCCAGATCCCAGACACGCGGCTTCTTGCCCGCCTTCTCGGTGGCAGCGGCCTTGCTGCTGGGCTTAGTATCGATGGGCGACGTTTTCTTGGTACTTCCCAGCTTTTCGCGCATCTTGCGACGACTCTCCGCTATTATGTCGTCCTTGGAACGCGGCGACGATGAGGGAGAAGCCGAAGATGGTGGCGGCGCACTCTCTTGGATATTGACACGCTTCTCTGCAGGCTTTTTGTCATCCTGCAGCATCGAGGCAACGGTTTTCTTCGATTTTTGCGACTCGTTAAAGGAACGCATCGCCTTGGGGGCCTTCACCTGCTTGGCGGACTCCTGTTCGGCGGCGCTTAGGACGCGTCGGTACTCGCGATCAAAGTCATACTCCTCGCCCAGACGCTCCGTGGACGGAATGCTGCCGAATTTCTCCTTGAAAGCCAGCTGCATGTCCGCCAAGAAACCATCCAAATAGTTGAGTTTTATCACCTTTTGAAAGACGGCGGCATAGACCAAATCCAGCTCATTGTCCAGCTTGAATTGCACGGCCAGGTGGTCCTCCTCGAAGTACTTGGCCTCCGTGTTGCGTTCCTGTCACACAACAACTTTCAGTTTACAGGGAAACTCGGGACAGGAAAGAAACGAGACAAGACTCACCTCCAGGATAACGCCACGTATCAGGCTGTTGATGCAGGAGGCAAAGCTGCTACCTGAGGCGTTCGAGTTCCACAGCACGACGCCGCCCTTCGTGAATATCACCACAAAGTCCAACATTTTAGCTACCAAACCAGCAATACGTCTTAATGTTTCCACGCTCTAGCATTGCACAGCAAAAGCCAAAGCAAAAGCAAAAGCGTTCCACGTCACTTGCCGGCCAGTGTGACCGAAGCGGTGGAAGACAATATTGCATAGGCAGGGGCGTAACCAACAGGGGGTTTCTTTTGCTAACGGTGTTTGGTACTTCGAAATTTATTTTAAAAAATTAAACTTTTAATTGTAACATTTTTATTCTAAAAAAAATTTATTTATATAAATATTAAATGTATTTTAAAAGCAATTTTTGTTTAAAGAAACCTTCAAAGCTTGAAATCTTCTTCAGCTCTAGGAAGCTCTTTCTTCTGCTAACGTTTTCCACTCAGAAATTTATTTAAAAATTTTAAACTTTAATATATTGTATAAAAAATGTATTTATATAAATGTTAAACGAATTTTAAAAGCAATTTTCGATTAAAGAAACCTACAAAGCTTGTAATATTTTTTCCAGCTCTAGGAAACCTCTTAAAAATAGCTATAAAAAATTGAAATCAATGAAAATATCAGAATAACAATACAATATTTTACATTTTCAATAATTTAGTCATTTAATTTAATAATATAGCAGCCCTTTAAATTTTTTTTAACCATGGCGAAAGTTCTATGGAATTTCTTTATAACCATGGTGAAAGTTTTCCATTGAACTTTGCAGTGGGAACTTGAACTTCTTCCCGGATCGGCCACATATATAATGAACAAACGTCCTGCAACGGAGGATAACGGATAACAATCAGAATGAGGACTCCTCTAAGCTAATTCTTCGCCAGAATCGCCTTGCTTGCTTGGAATCGGATCATTTGGAGCCCAGGAGGCATGGGGCAGACGTCTTATATATTCGTACAGCTTCGGATGGGGACACTCGTCAATCGAGAAATATGTCCTTGTGCGACTGCGCACCAGCGGCGGCGGCTGGAATTCCCCGGCGAATTCCGGTGGAGGCGGCAATGGCGGCACCTCCACAATGCCCAACTGCTGACGAATTTCCATCACCTCAGCGATGAGTTTGGCCATGTCTTCGTTATTTGTATCCATTTTAAGGGAATGCCGCTCGCCTGCCGGCAGCAAGGACGGAAACTTCCAGAAAGGCGGCTGATCCTCCTTGAGCACTTCCTGGTTCGCCTCCAGTTGTTTCCAGCGGTTTATGTAGACCTGCCTACGCTTGGCTTCCACTGCCTTCGTGACTTTTCGTCGCTGCCCAAGCTGAGGAATCTCAGCATTGACACTGCTGCTATCACTGCACGGAACATCATCGTCTAGGGGAACGTACAAGGAGTCGTAATTGCATGGCCCATCGCTTCGCTTCTTGTTCCTTGGACGATCGACAGGATACGGAGGACTAATCCACCGACGGACAGTGGTGGTCTTGGCTGCTTTAGCAATATTTGGCGGAGCCTGCTTGCCATAAACGTTGAAATTCTTCAAAATCTTCGGCTTGTTGCAATTCCAGCGAGGCAGCGGCGTCTTTACAGCAGCTTTGAGCGATCCTCCGGCCAACGATCCCTTTACATCTCCAACTGCTGCTGCAGGTTTTGGGCAGTAGGCGGAATGCAAGGCCCGTCCGCTGGTGTACCGTGCGACAGCTGGCACTGGGCGTGTATAGGGCATGGCTTCCGCCGCATTGCGACGCTCGGTGGTCGCTTTGGGCATCTTGTGTTTCGTGTGGACTTTCAGTGGCTTTTATTCCGACAACGAATAGGAAATACTGAGCAATGTGTTGTAGTCTGAAGCTGGTTTTGGAAGTGACTTGACTCAAGCAAAGGCTGAGGCTTAAGGCAAGGCCTAGTTGGCTTTCTATGTTGCTCGAGAGTTCTGTAGGGGATCTGGGATATGTCGAATGTGTCCAGGTTCAGTGAGAATGTCTGAAGAAATTTCTGCAAGTAAAACAAACAAATTAATATTCGAAAACAAATAAATAACCAGAATACATTACCATAAAAGCGTTAGCCAAGCTCTTAAACATGAAATAATATTATAATTACATCTACAAAGAACATTTCTAAAGAAATAGTTTATAGTTTAATTATAGTTTAATTTCAGATCTTAAAAATGTCCAAGTTCGGTGAGAAGGTCTGAAGAAATTTCTGCAATAAGAACAAACAAATTAATATTCGAAAATAAATAAATAACCAAAATACTTTACCAGAAAAGCGTTATCCAAGCTGTTGAACAAGAAATAAAATTATAAATTTGATCTACAAAGGTATAGTTTACTTTTAAACCTTAAAAGGAACCCCAGAACATAAGACAATTTCTTTTGTTTTTTGTTTACACATCTTTAATGTTAAATTTAGTTGTGTATGTTCACTTTTATTACAATATAAATTATTATTTATATTTAATAATACATTATTAGAGTCCAAGTCCTAACACTTCTTTTATACCGCATAATATCGAAGCACTCGTATTCAGTTTGTTTTTTGTTTTGTTTTGTTTTTTTTTCCCATATTAACATTGTTTTAAAAACTCGCATTTGGTGGATTAAAAAATTGTTATCATTCTCGGGGATGGGGGGAATATTTAGTATATATTTATAGTGCTCTGGAGAGAAAGGCAATAACAAAATAATAATAATTATATACCCTGGGAGAAGCACGCGTTTGTGTCTACATAATTTCTTCATTTCATTTAATTTCAATTAATTTCGGTTTGTTTTTTTGTTTAAGGCTAAGCTAGGTTACCAAGGTGCTAACTCTCTCTCGGAACTGATCGGGTGTGTGTTTAGTGCGCAGTACAAGGAGCGGTGTGTGTGGGTGGAAATCTGTGATTTGGTTAAGTTTCGTTTCGATTTGCCTTCGATACAGGTTTTAGTCATGTAAACATACGTAATTAAATAGATATATTAATATATATATATTAAATAAATATTAGTACAAAATGAAATGCAAATCATATAAAGACAGTTTTTGCATCTTAAATTCATCAAGTCCCCAAAAAAGTCGCTTAAAATGACGCAAAAAAAAATACAAATACAATACATAAATTAAAAGTATTACAAGATCAGAATATATAGAGAGAACGAACCGGGGGGGAAAATGAGGATTACAAATTACAAATATCTAAAAACAAGCACGACGCAAAAGAAAAAAAAAATAAGAACACGCTCGGGCAAGTTCAAACATGATTTACAGTTCTCATATAATGTCAGTGCTTAGGAGGATCATTAAAGTTACGGGGAATATATTTGTGTGAATTTGGTGCAGTTGTTATTTTTTTAATTAATTAAATTAATACAAATTAAATACAGTTTTGTGGCCTTTCAATAAATACAATGCGCACGCTATCAACTCGCCACATTGAAATCTCATTCATCATCGTTTGTTGTGGGGGGGTGGGGGTGGGGGTTGAAGAAATGGAGAAATTATATTATATTAAATGGAATCTTCTATTATGCATAATAGTAGAACATAGAACGTAAGTATTGTATGTAAATGGTAATTAAAATATAGTAAATGTCTTTTTCTTTTACAAAAGTATCGACTGTGTGTAGAAATCATAAATGTAATAATAATAATCCAGGGGGGGGAACCTCTTTTTTTTAGAGTTTCTCTTTTTCAGTAGTAGTTTTTGTTTTGTTTTATGTAGCTGTGTGTGTTGTGTGAGTGTTCGTTGTGTGTAAATTATGGTAAAATCTCTTCTCGTGCCTACGAATTAGTTTAAAAAAAACTTAATAGACCGGCGATCTCAGGATCTCATCAGTCCCTCCGGCAAGTCTTTATTTATATTGAACTCTTATCGTTCAAAATGAGGCTAGACTACGAAGAATTTGTTTTTAAAAAAAACAAGGGCCAGGAAAGTGCTTTATTCTTCAATTTACATGCCGTGTTTTAGTGTTTTGAAGATACTCTCTCTATGTCTGGCTTACTCAGTACTCAGATTACTATCAATGAATATTTCAAAACAACAAATTTATAGCCTGCAATGGATTATCGAAATGTGCAGAGGTGTGGTGGCTACAAAATGGGCCCACCTGAACCTCAATGGGTCCTCTTTACGCGCATACAAAGTGTAACTGTGCCGATAGAAAAATATATAAATGAGAAGCCAGAGAGAATGAAGAGTTGTTTGTTGTCTTAAAGTGTTTTGGAGTGTATATGTGGAGATATGGATAAGAATGGGTGAGAATTTTTTTCGGTTCGGTTTTGGTAACACACGGGGGGAACTAACGCTTGCTATTCGGATTCAATTTGCAGGAGAGCATCTCCTCCTTCGCCAACTTGGCCCGATACTCGGCCATCATGTCCCGGCACTGGATGGCAATGTCCAAAAGCTGCGAGAACATTGATTCGCCGCGCTTGCAATATGCATCCTGATCGTAGTCCACATAGTTGGTAAGGTTGTACAGAGCCTTCGATTCGGACAGGAAGGTCTCCAGAGTGGCATTCACAGTCCGATGATACTCTACCACCATTTCCTCCGTTTGCTGCAGGTCATCAATGGCCTGGTGCTGCACAATGAGCTCGTCGGACATGTCGTGTTCCTGCATTAACAAATAAATCTCATTAATAATGTGAAATATAACAAAGAAAAATTGTTGTACTCACGCTCAGCGAACTCAGCATGGCTAGATCCATGTTTCCGGCGTTACCGTTCTTATTATTATTGTTATTATTGTTGTTCAGACCTGCGGTCGAGTGGCGCAGCGACTGCGAGGCCTGCGGATGCTGGTGCGCGTGCGAATGCGGATGTACCTGATGATTGAGGTGGTTCTCCTCCTCCTCCTCCTCCTCGTCGTCCATAATTTCGATCGTCTCACCGATCGTATCACCGATCGGGCCACCAATTTCTGCCACATCCTTGACCACCAGCTCCTTCACTCGATCCGCATAGCGCAGCGTGTTGAGCGTATGCTCGCACGAACTCAGACCTGGCGAAATCATGGCTATCATACAGGTCTTGCTATTCTCACCAATGAACGAGTCGCGCAAGACCTGCGTGAGCTTCGAGACGCGGAAGGGCAAGTGGGCAGACTGCTTTCCCAGCGCTCGGATGCACTCTTTAAGGGCCAAAAGTGATTTGTTAATCTCGGCGCCTTCCAGGCGCGTCTGTCGATCGGCCGACGATGTGTCCACGCCACGTTCGTTGCCCGCCAAATCGATAAACGAGAATTTGCCATGAATCTTCGTAGAGCCCATGGGTCGGAGGACAATCTGAAAGACGGCATGCGAACGCGAAGAGTTGGCATTGGCCGACGTCTGGCCAGAGGTTCGGGCTGTATTTCCATGCTGGATAAGCTTCAGCACCTCTTCGACGCTATCCACCACCTTCTCGGTGAGTCCGACCACCTGAACCTGCTGTTTGCCATCCTCCAGGACGCGTAGCTTCTGTTTCTCTGCCAACAAATCGAACACCTTGCCGCTGTATATTTCAAAGAAGCTGGCCGAGACGACAAGGTTCATTGATCGATAACGTGGCGTATTTAGTGTTACAAATACGTCCTTGGCGGCCATGGCATATATGCCATTCTTACAATTCTGGATCTTGCCATTGAACTCGCCGCCCATGGTGTGCGTCTTACCAGAGCCAGTCTGGCCATAGGCAAAGCAAGTGGCCATGCCACCCTCGAAGATGGTCTTGACCAATGGCTTCGCTGTGTATCTAAAAAAAAAATTAATATTTAATAATTAATGAGTAATTAATAAGGAGTTAAAGTTCTCTTTATTCTCCAACTTTTAAATTTGCAGCTGATTCATGATTACTGATAACAAATACCGATTGCATTTTGATAATAAATGTTTATCTAAATGCAATCGTTATCTATATTTTAATTACGTTACTTTTGTGATTACTCATCGGGATTCTCTTGCTTGCGTGACGTAAAGTGTCTTTACGTTACGTCCCCATACACCCCACCCCCCTCCCAACAACAAGCAGCCATTGACTCATGCGCAAAGGCCGGAAAAAGAAGTTGGTTGGCAGGGCAAAGAAAGACAAGTAAGAGAAAGAAAGAGACAGAGACAGAGTGAGAGTGAGAGAGGCAGACAACAGTGAGACAGCAAAAGGAAAACAAACAAAGCTCTCTAACCGCTTTAATTCAATTGAAGGCAACACACACACACATACACAATTACACACTAATGAACAAATGCCGGGCCAAAAGGCAGTTACTTTTTGAAATCTCTTCCGCTGGCAGAGAATTCACCAATTTAAAGACAGAGTTCGAACGCAAATCGGTATGTTCCGAGACAGGGGAGGCGGGCTTTTTCAGTTAGTCATACAAAACAACAAAATATATAAAACAAACTTGGCTATTTCGGGAGCGACCGCTTTCAGTTGCATGTGTTTCTTGCTATCTCACTCTCTTTCTGCGAGAGTGTGTGTGTGTGTGTGTGGGAATGAGTAGCTCAAACAGAGATGAGCGGGTAACAGTGACTCTGCAATCACAGTGACCGTTCAGTATCAGTATTTATCAGGATATTATAATTCAAATATTAATTATTATAAAATCATTATTAATTAAAATCATAATATTAAATAATTATTTAATAGATCAAAAGAAGGTACTAACTTCCGTAAAAGGGTGATCGTTTTATGGAATATTATTCAAAATCAGGTGAAAAAACAAACATTATCCCAAAAACATTGATGAGTAATCTTTGCTGATTAACCAACTTCCTTTAAAAACAGATGGTGATTGTGGTACTTGGATTGCATTTGATATTTGATAAAGAGCTTTAAGATTAGAGAGCTAAAATGACTAGAAAAAGGTGATATACCTAAATTTTAATAGAAAAAGGTGATAATACTTAAATTTAAATAGTAAAAAGGTGATATACTGAAATTTAAGCTACAAGCAATGAAAAGATAGAAAGATATTAATGTGGCAAGGAGAGTCTCCTCCATTGTGCTTAAACGTGTTAATAACTCGGTGACAAGGCCAACAACGCTTCTCTCGAGCTACATAAATCCTTTTATGCTAACTGGGCTTATAAGGCAATGGATTTGGGGTCGGGTTTGAATTTTTTTTTTTAAGAATTATAATGAATTTAATACTCACTTGTACACCATGGCATTGTCGCACGTGTCGTTGAAGGCATAATCGAAGCGAAACTTATGATTCTCAAGGAACTTGGTGAGATCCACCTTGGCCCGTGGCTCGTGCAGGATGAGCACATCCTTGCGCGGCACTGAGATGACATCGATCTCCTTGCGATTTATCTCCTTGCGGCTAATGGGACGCTTGCGCACACAGACCGTAATCTGATGATCATCCACCGACTGGCCATCGAGCAGCGGCACGAACTCCATTGTGCTCTGGTACTCTCGTATCATTTGTGCCGTCTCCCAGTTGGGATTTCCCGGATCCTGATTCATTGCCGCCACCTTCTCCTCCCTCATCTCGGCCTGACGGGCTCGCCGCTTCTCGCGGTTCTCCTTAAGCCGCTCCACCTCCTTGAGAGCATGCGAGCGTCGTGATCCACCGGCACCGCCGCCCTGTGATGTTGTGTTGCTCGACTGCTGCGATTGTGCCTGGGTCTGTGATAGTGCTGCAGCTGCAGCAGCAGCAGCAGCAGCAGCCGATGCAGCGACTGTAGTTCCCGAAGGATTGCTTGTGGCAGAGGCAATACGCGTCTGCTGGCCGCCGGCGGCCGTGCTGCTGGTGGACTGCAAGAAACGTGGTCTCTGCAATCCTGTTCCTGATGATGGAACTGTTATGTTGCTATTTGTATTGTTGATCGTATTGGAGGACTGACTGTTTCCCAACGGCTGTGGGATCGAGGCCGCCGACGCCGCCTCCTGAATCTTATTCATATGCGTGGCGCCGACCAGGGTCATACGATTGGTCATATTACCGCCAATGGCGGATTGCGTGGGGTTCCGCGATAGATTCATTGGGGCGGTGGCCTGCTTCTTCGGCTCTGGAGCGGCATGCTGCTCCACGGCATCGGCGGTTAGCTCAGGATTAAGCGACAATATGGCGTCCAATTCCACTTCTTTGCCTTTGGTCTCGCCGCGCTCGTACCATTCGACTGTGATGCATTTGCCGGCCTGGTTAATCACCGCCACCACGGCCATATGGACGCGGCCATCGGTGCGCTTGATTTTAACACTTTGTCCCACCGTAATCATGTCCATTTCGATTCTGGGGACCTGGACTGGCTGCCTCCGGGTCGGTCGGTCGGTCGGTGTTGCGTTTTGATTGCAATTTCTTGTTGTTGTTGTTGTTGTTGTTGGGTTTTGTTTTATTGTTGTTGTTGTTCTTCTGTCCTCTCTCTCTCTCTGGTTGGTTGGTAACTGTTTTTCTGTTGCTTTGCTAGGTGTAGTCGTAGTCCCGTTAGACGTAGACAGTGTTAAAACTGTTTGGGTTTGGTAGATGCGAAACACAAAAAGTCTACGAAAAATAAAATGCACGAAAGAAAAAATTAGTTCATTATTTTTTCGAGACCTGTATAGGTTTGTGGTGTTGTTCACAATGACTTTGTATCAAACTCGATGCGAGAAGCTCGAAGGGGGACCTGACAGTAGAGACTAGGAGCCCCTGATTTTGTTTAGGGAACAACTGCAAATACGTTTTGGAGTTTGCAAGTTCGTAAGTTCGTGTTAACTCTACTGCTTCTTCTTCTCCTTCGAGGTCGCCGACAGCGTCTGCTTGGTGTGTGTGTGCGAAATACGCCAGTGTATGTGTGTGTTATGCCTGCATGTGTGCGCTTAAACCAAATTTAAATGCCAACTGTCGCTTTGGTCGCGTCTGGCAACGGATAACAAAATAACGGAATCCAGGAAGAAGAGGGAAAACTAATAGGCGAAAAGTGGGGAGGGAACAAAAGGAGAAAGATGGGTCACAAGCCGAGTCACAGATCGCCGCCGTTTTGCCGCACTATGCAACACTGTCGCACACATAGCGACACATATGCAGCGAATAGTGCCAAACAAAAAACAAAAAAACACAATTAAGCGTAAAGTTGGCAAGGGGGGCTGCAATAATCAATGCCTTACGTTAATTAGATGCAAGCGGACAACATTACGTTATCGCTTTACGTCATACACGGCTCTCCCACACTACTAATACTCACACACGCACGCACAACACACATGGACCAACACAGCGAAACACACAGACGACGACGGTCGCGGAAATGTAATTGAATTTTTGCAATCTGCTGTTTGCTATTCGCTTTGCGCTCACCTTTCCTGCTGCGCTGCTGTCCCAACCGCTACAATGTATTCGCACTTGCCATAAAAAAACGAGACGAGATTTACCGACCGATCACAACGAAATATCACAAACTGTGTTTCAAATAGTTTTACTAAGCAAAGCGAGACCAGATGTCAACAATTTTGTAGTTTCTCAGTGCTGCTTCATCGACATTGCTATTTGCCACTCCGCTTGCCATCTATCGTAATCGTTATCGGCCAGTGCTGGTAGCCGGACGATGTATTTGAAACAATAAGATTTAAAAAAAATTCCATTTACTGGAGATATAAATTGCGAAACCTTAAAAGCTGCAGTTTTAAATTTAAAAACCTGATTTTTGCGAGTAGCTGCAAGTGTCAAAATTGATTGCCGGCTGGCGATAGCCATTATTACAGCTGAATGGTATATACGGTGGTCATCATATCGCTTGCCTATCGATACATCGACACATCTCTAGTGGCAAGAGATTTGTTTGTGCGTAGAAAGGAAAGTAAATCGCTGAATTGGAAAAAGATAGCAAACCGCGCATCCCGAAGACCAGCAAACTGCCAA
The DNA here is from genome assembly GCA_008042515.1 of Drosophila truncata. Lineage (NCBI taxonomy): Eukaryota > Metazoa > Arthropoda > Insecta > Diptera > Drosophilidae > Drosophila > Drosophila truncata. The sequence continues at coordinate 46,468 of VNJQ01002370.1, forward strand.
AGAAGACACGGTGAGTGGCTGGGATAGCAACAGAGCGCCGTTTGACGTGCCAACATCGCCTACAGACCCCGCAGCAACAGCAACAGCAACAGCAGCAGCAGCAGCAGCAGCAGCAGCAGCAACAACAGCAGCAGCATGGACATTATGGACATACAGGCCGTAGAGTCCAAGCTGAGTGACGTCACGGTGACACCGATACCACGCTCCCAAGTGCAGAACTTTTATAACTACCAGCAGCAACGGGAGCAGCGCGAGCAGCAGCCCCAAATCCAAATCTCGGCCATCCACCATTCGCGCAGTTCTGGCTCCAATTCCGGTTCCGGTTCGGCCGGTCAATCGGCCACGGATTACTCAACGGGAGGCGGCGGCGGCGGCGGCAGCAGCAGCAGCAGCAGCGGGAAGAGGGATCGCTCCTCGGCCAGCGACTATAGCAGCAGCAGCAGCAGCAAGCAGAGCTCTGCGGCAGCAGCGAATGCAGCCGCGGCCGCTGCAGTAGCCGCCCTTCAGTACTCACCGCAGTTCCTGCAGGCCCAACTGGCGCTGCTTCAACAGCAGTCCAATACCACAGCCACGCCGGCAGCAGCAGCGGCGGCGGCTCTTTCCCTGGCCAACATTGCGGCTGCCACCAACGGGGCACGCAACTCGGGCGGAGTGGCCTCCAACTCGAACTCAAGCAACAATGGCAACAGCATGAGCCTGGGCCTTAACCTGAGCGCCTCCCAGCTCAAATATCCGCCACCCTCTACATCCCCGGTGGTGGTCACTACCCAGACATCGGCAAATATCACCACACCGCTGACATCTACGGCCAGTTTGCCTTCGCTGGGCACTGGCAACGGGTTAACCAAGTACGCTCAGTTGCTGGCTGTCATCGAGGAGATGGGACGCGACATTAGGCCAACGTATACCGGTTCGCGCAGCTCCACGGAGCGGCTAAAACGTGGCATTGTTCATGCACGGATTTTGGTGCGCGAATGCCTGATGGAGACGGAGCGTGCGGCGCGTCAATGAGAGGAGGAGTCCCTGGCGCCTCATCTGGCGTCGCCGGATTGAAACGGCCAGGCGTCGTCCGCATTATCTATGACTAGGTTAATCTCCCTGACCGGGAAAAGGATGTGTCGATAATAATGATGTTATGAGGAATCTCGAGCGTCCGTTTTTTCTAGTTTTGAGTTGCATCAAAGTACGATTTAGTTCTTCAAACGAAATCTGATTTTATTTCTTTGAAAATGGCTTAAAAGTTAAACATTTTTCGTTAGTTTAATCCTTGTAACGATCACTTTTGATTATGTTTCTCTTAAGAACTTGATTTTTATGATTTTCCTGAATTATTTACGGAACATCGACACATCCTAATCCCACAGTAAGCATTAAACTTTAGCGATAAACTTGAAATAATACTTGTAAGCAAATCCCTCACTGACCTGATCCCATTTCCAACTTGAATGGCTTTCGGGCCACTGCCGGACCATAGTTAAAGAATGTTTAGACTAGCTCAGGTTACGAATCGGTTAAATCTATAAACGCTATACGCTCCTTTCGTTCACCTTTTACCACAATACATAAACTATACACATATATATATATATATTTATATTTATATAAATCTAATTGTAAACGTAGATTTAATTGGAGGCAAAGCACCTGCTGATGCTGTCCAGAGATGCGTGTGTGTCTGTGTCTGTGTCTGTGTCTGTGTTGTGTGTGTGCGTGTGTAGAGTGAATGCGAAGGAGAGGAGCAGAAACCAAGAGCCAAGGAATGTGGAATCTTTCGTCACTGCCGCCGCCTGGGTTCGTCCCTCCTCGTTATTTTAGAAAACTATACAAATTCAAATAGAGATATAGCAGAGAAAGATATATATATATATATATACATACTTGTTATGCAAGCAAACAAAAAAAAAACACTCACACGAACCATGATGATGACGATAATGCCCTTAAAGACGAAAGGTGAACCTGAAACACATTTAATGGCAATTGACACGGAAAATCTTTATATATACATATATGTACATCTATGTATGCATAGGACAACAACTTGTATATTTACGAGCAAATACGACTAAGTTCAAGGCCTGTATACCAAACCGAAACTGCTTAACATCCAAATCGACATAAATAAATGCGCAATTTTGGTTTTTGTAAGCCCCACACGTTTTTCTTAACTTTATTTCTCGTTATCCATCTTGTTTTCCATTATTTTAGATTCAGATTTAATAGCAAGGAGCACAGCAGGCGGGATATAGCTTGGTGCCCATCATAACTTCAAAACTCCTGGACCAATCCTTTTGAAATTTTAAACACTATTTCTGTACATATTTTACAAGGTAACGCTGTCGAGTTTATTCTTTATTTTTTCATAATTTTGATTTTACAATGAAAATTTGACGATTTTCTCCCCAAAAACTTGAGTTTTTCACTTCAAAAAATTCGGGAAAATTCAAGAAGTGGAATTTTAATAAAAACTCGATAGCGTTACCTAGATCAATCTATTATCTAGCGAATGAACTTGGATTTTTTTATTTCGGATGATCCAGAACAGAGTTATGATGGGCACCGCAATTACATTGTTTTCGAATGTTTTTGAATATTTTGTTGTAAAAATTGTACAAGACATTCTTCAAATGTCATACTTTAATATGCCATTAGTTAAGTAAATTAAATACATTTTAACTGTGTCGTTAGGAAAAAAAGCTCAAAAGCATGCCTTTATCCCCATAAATTACTTTATTAAATAAAGTTTATTTCCATCTTGTTTTCAGTATTTCCGATTGTCTAGCAATCTTTGAAAGAGGGACAGCAGGAGGGATATGGCTTGGATAAGTCCTCCTTCACTTCCTTGCAGTTCTTATTGGGAGCCGTCAGAGGAGGACACTTGAACATCGTAACGTGGTCCTTTCCGATACAATTGTATTCCACACAGCGATATTTCGAACCGACCTTCTGTCCGGCCATCAAGTTGTGTTCGTTGACATAGCAGTCCACTGAGAGGGAGAGAAGTTATCACGATGCTGAGCAGATGAAGTAGAAGTAAGCCAGGACTTACCGCCAAACACCAGGAGTGCATGGGCGCTCAACACCAGCAGGCATAGCACGAACGTTACAGATTCCATCTTGGCCCTGGCGAGAGGAAAACAAATCTGATGATCGGACTAGCAGCCGCCGGACTATATATATATACTTATTAAATTGATTAGTTTCGATTAAATTGATTAGTTTTACGATTAAGCGGGATGTGAGGTAAAGGTCAATATATATTCTAGTCACGTGCAGAGATTAACTTATTGACTAAACTAACTAGTTATGCTAACAGTTCGTGGGGTCAGTTATTAATTCTGATTTATCTCTGGAGTACAGTTAACCTTGTAAACGCAGATTTGAGTTAACCAGCACTTTTAACCATCAGCTAATTGTAATAACAAGTAGTTTACTTTTATTTTATTGCAATTAATGTCATGTTGTTGTTTTAGGGTTTAAATTTAAACCATTTCCCCAGGGCTTTCAGTGGCTTAGCAATTGATCATATTTAAACTCAGATTTGAGTTAACCAGCACTTTTAACCACCAGTTAATGGTAACAACAGGTAG